>PVKS010021150.1:0-35673 GCA_004027875.1 Aplodontia rufa | reverse complement strand
TTCTTCTTCTTCTTCTTCTTCTTCTTCTTCTTCTTCTTCTTCTTCTTCTTCTTCATCTTCTTTTTTTTTATTAAGAAACTTAGGGGCTGGAGTGGTTGCTCAGTGGTTATGGTGCTTGCCTAGCATGCGCGAATACACGAGTTCGAACTCCAGCACCACGTATACAACCAAGTCTCTGAGCAACGAAGGCCACAAGAAAAACAAAATAAAATTGATATTCTCTCTCTCTTTCTCACTCTTTCACTGTTCCTCTCTCTTTAAAAAAAGAAAAAGAAAAGAATAAAGAAATTTAGTTGTGGGACTGGAGCAGTGGCTCAGTGGTTACAGTGCTTGCCTGGTGTGCACAAGGATGCTAGTTTGAACCTCAGCACCACGTACACAATAAAGTGTTGGAGCAACAAAAACCCCATGAAAAATTAAATAAAATTGATTAAAAAAGAAATTTACTAATTGTATAATTAAAAATGCATATAAAGTAATAATATGCATATATTCTTAAATCAGAATTACCCCTATATCCCACCCTGTTCTCCCTCCCTCTCCCCTCCCTCTCCCCCATCCTTCCCACTACATATCTATGATTGCCCTAGATTGTCACACTGGGCTTCTTAAACATCCTTTTCAAATGGTTCTCAACAGGTCTGGAGTGGGAACATGAAGACAAAGCAACACAGGGTACAGGGCCAGCCTTTCTCGAGCATGGTGTGACCAGTAACCAATGCCAGGCTAGGAGATTTCCTAGCCCCTAGTCCTTTCCTCCCTTCACTCTAAAAGCATGCATTGATCCCCTTCAAGGGACTGGGTTCCATGTGTGGTGCCTGCCCTACCAAGATGAACAAGCACGGCTCAGGTACTGTGCGGCTCAAAAGACCAAAGGGGACCTGAGGCAGAGAGGACCTTGTGCACCTCCGAACTCAGGTCTGTGGGCCGTGTGAGTACCCCATAGAGCTGAAACAAGTTACACTGGCATTGATCGTTGTTTGCTGAGCAAAGTCTTCCTGAAATTTGGCTCTTTAATTCTTTTTTGTTTTTAAACAGAATCAATTTTTTTAAATTTTTTTCCTCTGGTTTTTGTTCTTCCTCCACTTAGTTGTGTACATGGTGCTGGATTTTGAACCCGGGTCCTGGTGCATGCCAGGCAAGCACTCTACCACTGAGCCACACCCCAAACCCTCTTTAATTCTTCATATAATAACTTTTATATATAAAATATTATCAGCTTGTATTTGAATATTCATTTTTTAAGAGAGAGGGACACAGAGAGAGAGAGAGAGAGAGAGAAAGAATCAATTTTATGTAGTTTTTCATGTGGCTTTCATTGCTCCTAAACTCTGCTGTGTACGTGGTGCTGGGGTTCGAACCCTGCATCCTCACGCATGCCAGGTAAGCACCACAACCATTGAGCCACCACTCCAGCCCCTTGAATATCTATTAAAAGGAAGTTCCTTCAGTATTTCTCTCCTTCCTTCCTTCCTGTTTTTCTTCGCTTCCTCCCTCCCTATTTTTCCCTCCCTCTCTCTCTCTTTCTTTTTTCCTTTTTTCTCTCATGCCTGTCTTTGTCTGTAAGTCTCTCTTTCACTTTATTACAAAAGTAGAAGAGATAACATGTCAAGATCTCTCGTGACCGAGCCTGGGCTCACTTGGGTCTGGGATAAGGTGGAGTTTCCTGGACCTGCTTCTCAAGGTTCTCTCTCTATAGCCATACTCCCCTGTCTTCCATTTCCCCTCCCCTCTCCTGCTCACCTCCGTGTGAACCTGACCTGAAACACTTGGGGGTGAATTCATCCTTTTCCTCTACTCTGCACACAGCCCTTGGGGTTTCCCAGAACTCAAAGCCACTATAAACCCTGCTGGGGCTGAGAGCAGAGCAGGGTTCCCACCACGCTTCTCCTCCCAACCTTTGTGTCCTCTGTGCTGCTTCTCCATTACCTTGATTGTCACACAGCACAGGACAGCATCTGCCGGTTCTGTGGGACAACACAGGAGGCAAAAGTCCTTTCTCGTGCATCCTGTAATTCCTGATGTCTGCACGTGCCCTTACAGCACATTTTAAACACACACAGTCCTGTGCCTAGCAAGGGTGAGGCCATGGGTTAGATCTCCAGCTTGGGGGGCGTTGGGAGGCAACCATATTTTTTAAGGTCAATTGACTCTCTCTCTCTCTCTCTCTTTTTTGCAAACAAAACAACAACAACAAAATAAACAAACAACAACAACAAAAAGAACCCCAACAATTTGCTAAACTCTAAATAAATCCAGAGCCATTCTTTCATCTGGAGAAACTTCTGTTTTTAGACTTCAGGTACAATAGTGATATTAGCTAATGTTTTGGAATACTTAGATTTTGGATATGAGATGTCCCCCTCAAAGTGCCCATGTTTCTGTAGGAATATTCGGAGGTCAGAAGACTGGATTGTGAGAACTGTCACCTAATCCGTCCATCCTAGTTTGAATGGCCCGGGTAGCAGGTGGGGCATGGCTGGAGGAGGTGGGTCTCTGGGGAGGTGCCCTGGCAGGGTTCATCTTCCTGGTGGCCTCTTCTCCTTTCTCTCTGCTCTGTGGTTTCCATGAGTGGAGCAGCTCCTCCACCACACCCTTCCCCCTTGATATTCTGCCTCATCTCGGACCCTCTGCAACAGTAGGGGCCAAATTAAATTTTTCCGAGGCTGGAGCGGTGTGGCTCAGCGTTTGGAGTGCTTGCCTGGCATGCTCAAGAACCCGGGTTCAAACCCCAGCACCACATACACAACTACCAGAGAAACAAAGGCCAGATGAAAAAATGAAGTTGATTCTCTCTTTCTTCTCTTTCTTTCTCTCTCCGCTCTCCTGCTCTCTCTAAAATAAATAAATAAATAATAAATGAGCTTTTCCTCCTCTAAGTTGTTCTTATCAGGTATCTTGGTCACAGTCATGAAAAGCTAATACAAGGTGCTATCTTTGGCTGTGTATAAGCACTTCAGTGTCGTAATAGTTTCGCCCTCGCCATCGTCCTATGTGGACGTGTTAGGAGTGTCACTTTTTTTCCCCAATATTTGTCCAAGTGGAAAAGGAAACATACAAATGAAGGGACATTGAGAGGACAGACAGAGAGCTGGGAAGGTGCTCTGCTTTCTTTCCCACTTAACTTAGCGCAGAGAAGACTTCTGGTGTTTATTTTGCTTTTCTGAGTCTTAGGGGAGCTGATGAGAGCTAGAACAATCACCATTGCCAACCTTGACCTTAACTTGACCCCCAGGGAAAGCAGAGAAACTCAAAGCAACAGGGGCTGAACAACTTCAATCCCGCAGAGAAACCCTAGGTTTCTATGATAGAACATTTCGGGGGGATTTGATTCTATCAAAGAACTATCCTACTTTCCTCAGATACTTTATTATTATCAAACAAAATGACTGAAATGCGAAAATTCAGGCAAGCACTGGGTTGGACCTTTGTTTTTATTCTTGTTTGTGCAACGTCCAATAAAGTCAAATCTAATTTTTTATAGAACGAATTGGACCCAAGTTCTTCTTATAAAAATAGATTTTCAGGGAAAATGGGAAATTGACAATTTCCCTAAGAAATTTCTATTAAGAAATCGTCTTTTCCATTTGAATAATGACAAGAAGATCAGGCATTCTTGTATTCTTTCTTTTTTCCCCTTTATTAATGAATTAGAATACACAATTGATTTAGAATTAAATAAAATTCTCATAAGCATCATTCACGTCTTCATTACCAGTCACTTGCGCTTTGTAAAACTGGATTTCCATTTAAATGCCTTCATGTTGAAATGGGAGTTGACTGGGGCTCTTGGAGGCCCAGCTGGGAAGCAGCCTGACCTGATGCAGCCTGGAGCCCGGCAGCGGCGGGTGCAGACAGCTGCAGGGTGCGCACAGCCAGGCTGTGGTAGTGGCTGATGGGCAGGCACAGAAGCTTGAGGGACACAGCCAGCTGGATCGATGTGGCTCCCCAGTGAAGGAGACCTGGGAGACTGAGTCACAGCAGACGGGCACCTTGCATTGACTCACCCATCCCTGGGGGATAAGGAGTCTTCCTTTGTATCTCATGCTGTCCTCAGTGGATAAGCTCCTGGGTGTCTTCTGGCTTCTGTCCATATTCACCGGGCATCCTCTGGATAGCTGGGACCATAGTCATCATTTTGCGTCATTTTCCCTGCACCGGGCAATCTGAGACTGCTTCCTCATGCCTAATGCAGGGACTGTGGCTCAGACACAGGGCTCTGGGGGTGACCGTTTTATGGAATATTTTGCTTCCTGATTCACTGGTTGTGTTGAAAATGTGAGAACGCAATGTTACCCGATGAATTCTTTCTTTTCTAATTCTGAAGCTGTTTTCAAGAAGTGACAGATTTCAGAATAACTAAACAATTTCTAGTGTCACTTTTTTCTCCCAATATTAGTATCACATGTGAAACCTGATATTTTGAGACTTTTCATCACCCATCTGGTTCTCGAGGAATCTTCAGAAAGTGAAAGTACTTTTAAAAGAAAGGGGAAAGACAGATAAAGAAACAATAAGAATGTTTTAAGTGTTTGCTGATGTCCATCTTGCCAGAGTATTTTTTGGCATTATCAGTAGGCTATAATTAACTTTGTATTATTTTCTAGTCTTAACAACTTATGATATAAATATTTTAACATAATTGCTAGCTCCACGCAGAACTTAGATTGGGGATTGATTCTTTGCTATAGATTGTTCGAAAGTCTTTAGTGAAGCCATATTTAAATTGGAGTAATCCTGCGTGGTTTCATAGTTGGGAGCAAAGGAAATCCTCACTCTAGCTTCAGTAGAGCTGATCTTACTTTCCGCTACCTGCTTGTGTACCATCATTAGAGAATCATGTGGTCACAGTGGACCTGATCTTCCTGGGGACAGGTATGCTAGTGGGAGATTCCTTAGTTACTCCTTGGAAAAAGTGGTCACATGACCTCAAGAGGCGGTGCCAGAATTTCTTCTGTATTTCTGTACTTATCGCTGTAAAGGAATGGTTTTATCCTTCTTATCCAGGGCAATGTTCTGAACAAAGACATCATTTCTACAAGCCATTCTGTAAGCAGGGTGAGAATTCTAAGTTTCCCCATGAAGCACTCAAAATGTTACTCTATTATAAATCCGTAGCAGGATGTGAGTTCTGAACCCTGTTTTCTTCTTCCTTCTCTATCTCATTTTGGCTTCTTTTGAGAAGCTCCTTTGTGCTGAGGAATGGGGATGTAATTCAAATAGCATAGGATCATTGATGTCCAATTGCTTGCTTTTTAATCAAGAAACATGAACAAAATACACACGAGCAAATGCACAAGTAAACAAAGGTTTTCAGTGACTGTCACTCACCAGTGACGGTCCCACACCAAACCGTTTATGAGCAACCACCTGCTTGCATGGGTCCTCGTGCAAACTGCCACAGAGATGCTGAGGGAGATATTAGCAGACAGGAACGGCTGTGCATTCTTAAAAAGACCAAGAGGGTTTCACTCCAGAAAGCATCAACAGTGCAATGTCAAGAAAGCTATTCATGCACATGACCACTTTAGTAAATTAATCACCAAGCATTTGTTGATCTGAACAAAGGCTGAAATGCATCTTTTTTTTTAAATCAATTTTTATTGAGTTTTTCACATGGCTTTCGTTGCTCTGACACTTAGCTGTGTACGTGGTGCTGGGGTTTGAACCCGTGTACTCATGCATGCCAGGCAAGCACCATAACCCCGAGCCACCACTCCAGCCGCTGAAATGCATCTTAATAAAGGTAATATCCAGTTATGGTTTTTTAAAACCTTCCTACAGGAGCTGGAGCGGTGGCTCAGCGATTACGGCGCTTGCCCGGCATGTGCAAGTACACGGGTTCAAACTCCAGCACCACGTGCACAGCTAAGTGTCAGAGCAACGAAAGCCATGTGAAAAACTCAACAAAAATTGATTCTCTGTCTCTCATACACTGTCCTTCTCTCTCTCTCTCTAAACAAACAAACAAACAAACAAAAAACCTTCCTACAATGGGTCTAGATCTATATATCCTTGACCTGACAAAACTAACTATACTCTCCACACAAATGCACACGTGCAAACTCACATATTCTTTCCAGGGCTAGTATTATCAAATCAGATGTTGTAGAAAAACCCTAAAATATATTTCTACTACAGTCAATAGCAAGTCAAGGGTCCCTATTATCACCAACATTATTTAAAATTATTCTAGAAGTACTAGTCAAAAATAATAATAGTCACACCCTATTTAGTTATTCAATGATTTTTTAATTTTATTTTATTATTATTATTATTTTTTGGTACCAAGGATTGAATCCAGGGGCACTTAACTCCCGAGTCACATCAAAAAGACCAGATGAATAAATAAAACTGATTCTCTCTCTCTCTTTCTCACTTTCTCCCTCTCTTTCTAAAAACCAAACAACATGAAAAACCTGACAATAAATCACATAGGAAATGTCCAAAACCTATTCGCAGAAAACTAATCTGCAAGGACAGAAAGAAAAAGGAAAGATTTGCATAACAGAAACAACTTTGCTCTTTCAGAGCTAATATCTGCAGTTTGAAGAAAGCAGTCATCACAGGGCAGTCCCAGCAGGACTTTTTTTTTTTTTAAACATGACACAAATGATACCAAAGTTCATCTGGAAAAATAGATGTTTTATTTGGGATTAGCTAGGATAATTTTGGGTGAAAAAACAGAAAAGCAGCTGGGTGTGATGACGCACACCTGTAATCCCAGCGGCTTGGGAGGCTGAGGCGGGAGGACCTCAAGTTCAAAGCCAGCCTCAGCAACTTAGTGAGGCTCTGAGCAACTTAGTGAGACCTGGTCTCAAAACAAAAATATAATACGGGCTGGGGATGTAGCTTAGTGGTTAAGTGCCCCTGAGTTCAATCTCTGGTACAAAACAAAATAAAGTGAACAAAAACAACCAGCAAATAGTCTCTACCAACTATTAAAATGTAAAATAAAATTATAGAAATACAAACTGGGAATCACTGTATAGGAACAGGAGTAGACAAACAGATTGAAGAGACAATTCAGAAACAGACTCTGAGATTAACTCCTTTTTTCCTTATAAAGAGTGGCATATCTCTGCAAAAGACTTGTGTTGTTATTGCTGGGCTAGTTGAGTGGTCCTTTCTTAAAGGACTAAGGCTGTAGGATAAGGCTGTATACAATTTTACTTACTGCTCATCAAAATAAATTCAAGTGGGTCACCAACCTAAAGGGGGAAAAAAGAATAATTTTGTAATCTTATACTGAGGAAGACTTTTCCACGCATATTGTAAAACTTGGAAACCTGTGAGAAATGATTACCCAACTTAAATGACATAAATATGGAAAACCATTTGGATGCCAAGAAATTAACAAGCAAACGCAAATTTCAAAGTTAAAATATAATTGAACTATCAGATTCTAGGGGTTTAAATTTCATTTATACATTTACAACTAGGTCCAGCCAAGCTAAACCCAAGCCTGTGTGAAAGGTCGTCAGTCTCAAGAATTAAACCCAACCAAGGCGAAGCAATACATAATCTGGGGCAATCACAGATATGTATCCGGAAGCAGGGGGGAGGGCAGGTAGGGGAGGACAGGGGGAGGGAAAATAGGGAGGGATCTAGGGTGTAATTCTCATTTAAGAATATAGGCATGGAGTTTTACTCAGCAATTAGAAACAATAATATTGCAGCCTTTGAAGGTAAATGGATGGCTATGGAAGAAATCATGCTGAATGAAATCAGCATAACCCAGAGAACCAAGGGTCAAATGTCTTCACTCATCTGTGAAGGCTGGAGCGAGACCCTGGCCATTGAGAAAGGAGGTCTATTATCATGTTTTAAATCCAAATATGGTGTAATGTCGTACAACCTAAGGCATTTGTAGAGATGTATTGGGAAGGGGGGGACAACGGTGGGTAATTGGGGGGCTCTTGGGGGTAAATTTAATTTTCAGAATCTATATACATATTATATTATTTCGTTAAAAGATTGTGTGATTGTTCAACAAATAAATTTCTGAATAAAATTAAAAAATAAAATAAAAAAGAATTTATGCATATCATATTGTTACTTTATATGCATCTATGATGGTACAATAACTCAATTTCTTAATAAAAATAATCAAAAAGAATTTACTCTGAGTGGTTTAATTGTGTCCCCTCCAAGATATGTTCACATCCTAATCTCCAGAACCTGAGAATGAGATGATGTTTGGAAACAGGGTCTTTGCAGATATGATGGAGTTGAGGTTCAGTCACACGGGATTGGTGTGGGCCCTAATCCAGCAACGGATGCTTGTAAGAAGAGAAAAATTTAGACACGTGCACACAGAGGGGAAAAGACCCGGTGAAGAGGAAAGCAGAAATTGGAATAACGAAACTACAGGCTAAGGAATTCCAAGGGGCGCTGGAGCCGTGGCTCAGTGGTTATGGCGCTTGCCTGGCATGCACAAGTACATGGGTTCAAACCCCAGCACCACGTACACAACTAAGTGTCGGAGCAACAAAAGTCATGTGAAAAACTCAATAAAAATTGATTTTCTCTCTCTCTCTCTCTCACTGTCCTTTAAAAAAAAAAAAAAAGGAATTCCAAGGACTAGCGAAAACCACCAGAAGACAGGAGAATGCATGGAACAAATCCTTCCTTAGGGCCTCAGAGGCATAGCCCTGTCAATACCTTGATTTTGGAGACCTGCAGAATGGTAGGAATACACGTTTCTGTTGTTTTGAGCCACTCAGTTTGTGGTGTTTTGCTATAGCAGCCCCAGGAAAACAATATTCGTATTAACGTCTAATAGGAATATTGAATTTTGTCAAACAAATCTCTTCTTCAGCTCCTTATTAATACACACATAAATAAAAGCCCAAATAACATAGATTGGTTACAGTAGTTAAGTTTGGAGAGTAAGAATAAAGGGCTCCTGCTTCCGACATGTCTGTAGGTGTGGTTATTTAAAAAAAAAAAATTCTATGCATTGCTCTTAAAATAGAATGCGCTCTTAAAAAAAAAAAGAAAATATATAATGGAAGTCTGTTCTCATGCCATGAGTAGAATTGAACAAATTCAATTGTGTAAGATGAAAAGTCGTGCTATTGGAGGATGAATATGAGCTGCAAGCCAGCACAGAGTTCCGGGGTCCAGATGCTCATTTTCAAATCTGTCTTGGTCCCCATGGGCCTTGCCGCCACGATGGTGGTTGTCTGTCTTGCTTAAATATCCACAGGGTGGATTTCTAGGTCTTGAGTCTGGTCAGGAATCTTGGATAACGACTCTACTCCTGACATTTCCCAGTTACTTAGGACCTGCTCTTGTGGCTTCCACTGGAAACACTGGCCTGAGGAATTCATCAGAACCAGGGACCTAAGACCACACTGCCTGGCATTGCCCACCAGCCTGGCTCCCTAACCCCTTCACATTCCTCTCTGGAACCTATGGTGCTATAATCCTAAGAGCTCCAGCCCAACCCCCTTGAGAACCTGGATGCATAAAGGACAGGGCCAGGAGCCACTCAGAGTGCATCTGAATCTGCCTTTCTATAAGAGATGCTAAGGAAGAACGTGTACTATTTTCTGTGTCCAATCACAAGTTAGATAAGGAACACTATAAAAGAATAAGAAGTACGACTACGTCCTGCGTGATTCAGAACCTTAGTCCTACTATCCCAATTTTTTTTATATTCTTATTTTAGGCTTTTTTCTCATAGATGATTATTAACCTGATTAGCTCTACCACATTGCCATTTGCCATATATGAGCATAAATAATTAACCACTCAATTTTTTTTGGCCAGTTTTTAAACAGTAGTCTCCACTGATCAGCAGTTTCTATTTACTTTTGTCTGAAAATATTAAATGATCAATTCCAGAAATGAACAACTCCCAAGTTTTAAATTGTGCACTGATCTGAGTGGGGTGAAGAAATCTCATGCCATCCCACTCTGCCTCAGCTGGGACATGAATTATCCCTTTGTGCAGTGTATCCATGCTATATAGGCTACTTGCCCATCTGTCACTTTTTAGCTGTCTGGGTTATCTGATTGACTTCACAGTATGGCAATGCTGATATTGGGGTCGTCAATCTGTAGTAACCTTATGTTGTAACCTAAGACTACATCACAATGTCATTCACCTCAATTTATTTCTTCACATAGGCATGATATCATCTCACATCGTCACAAGAAAAATATGGTACAAGAAGGTATTTTTAACAGAGAAAACACATTTACAAAAGTATTATTACAAAATGTTGTTATAATTGCTATTTTATTGTTACTAATGTTCATCTCTTGGCTTGCCTAATTTATAAATCTAACTTTATGACTGGTATGTGTATATTTTTAAAAAGTAGTATACTTAGGATGTGGTACTTACTGTCTGTGGCTTTAAGCATCCAGAGGATGGGGGGGGGGCTACTATATATAAATATAAGCTCAAGTTTCTAGGATTGTTTTCCTTCACCTTTTCCAATTCTAATTTCTGTACACCTTACAAGGGTCCCTGTCTGGTAAAACATAATAGCTGTACATGAACTGAAGGTATATAATTTGATCACCTTGCAGGGTTTCAATCGTTGACTCTATGATCACTAACTGGCCCTCCAATGGTCCCTCAACAGCTGCAGAGGAAAGGAGTGTCCCTTTAACATGCCACTTCGGGCTACCTAAAATATGAGCAACTCCAAATGGAACAACTTCTTTTCTGATGAAAATATCAGCTTTGTAGAGCTTTGTAAATTCATCGCTCCCCATAGTACTTCACAAAGTCCTGTTTCATAAATGACAAAGCCCTCTGGAATCTTCCCCCTTTGCAGAAAGCTAAGCTTATTCCACAGCTGTAAGCCTTGTACCCTTCCTTCCACTTTCAATTGTTCCAACTCATCAAAACCTCTCCTTGAGCAAGAGGGACCCCGTTAACACTGGCCCTGCATCCACCAGACCAACTGAGCATCAGAGCAAAGTCAGGAGGTCCAAATCTTCTCAAAGTGGCCCATCGAGGTATAAGTCAAAGAATGGGGAGGCCCCAGCCGCCCCGCTCACACACACACACAAACGTCTCTCCAGCAGGAAGGTCACAGGAAGGAGAGGCTGAACGTATTCTCTGTCTCCTTCCCTGCTGCTCCTAGACTTCCTCTGGGCTCACCAGACGGTATTTAGGCGCCAGACACATACACATGGTGCCATTTGCGTGTCTGTGTTAAAGTTGACTTAATTAGGAGAGTTTACCCCAAATACAGGCTTAAATGAATTCTCTTTGTGGTGCAACATTTTCTGTCCACTGCCTATCGCTGCATTGAGAAACAACAGAACACACAAAGTGAGCCGTAGCTCGGAAGTCATGTTTACATGCATTGATGTGCAGTAGGAAGAGAAAACGGAACTGGGGTCGAGCGAACTCCTGTAGCATAAATAGAGATAAATAATTCAGATTCTCATTATAATAGAGGCATATAGCTCCAGCGCACAGAACGCCCTGCCTCTGAGAGAATCGGTATGCAGCTGGAGTTCAGAGGCTATAGCATGTAATCTGGCATTAATATTAACATAAATCAGAGGCAGGCATTAGCAATATTTCTAAAGTCTTTTAGGATAACTGAATTCACACTATATTGTCAGGTCCTCCTGGGCATTTTAGTAATCGGGTAATAGAAATGTTGAAGTAGTTGAGATGTTCTTTATATGACTCTATGAAAAGATCTTTAACACAATGTCTTTAGTAGACAGTTTTGATAGAACACGTTGAACAAAAAGAAATATGCCTATTTTGGTAATACGGGTATGTTTCATTAGCTCAGCCTGCAGCGATATGACATTACATTCTAAAAGGAATACAATTAATAACAATGAGAGATTTTGAGCTCTCAGAGTGGAGCGGGAGGAACAAGGCAGGATGTCAGGGCAATTAAGCGGAAGCTCTTCTCTACCTTCGTCTGCACACCCTCAACATCACCCTGTCTCAATGTGTTGAATAGTTATTTCTTTAGTGGAGAATTTGTAATTTATTTTGATGTTTCCTATAATTCAGACCACTATTATACAAAATGATTCTCTCTCTCTTTTTTTTTCAGGTAAGAAAAAATCTTTTAAAATAACTAGCTAGTAGAAATTAACATTTCTTTGGATTGGTATAACTTCCATTTTTTTTTCTAGAAAGGAATAAATGGCTGCAAGGGAGATATGCAGAGTGACCATTAGGTTAAAGCGGACAGAAGTTTCCAAGTGCTATAGCATAAAGTATAAAACAACCCAGAAGTGTGTGGATTCCATACATTACATAAGAGCAATCCAGGAGAAAAAAGGAGTCGTACTTTGAGACTATTAAAGTAATCAGCCAGGGTCGTATTTTATTCGATGTTAACCTTTATGTTTTATATTAAATGACAGCGAAGGTTCTGGAACGTGGAGATTCCCCAGAGTCTCAGCAGCAGAGATTTCTTTTATCTATAAAAAAGTCTTCACACCACTCCTCAATTCCGAAACAGCTCTTGGCTCTGGTTTCCGGTCATTTTTAATAGGAGTAACGTAAGATAAAAATGGGTCGAAACGTGAAAATTCGGATCTTTAGAAGCAGATGATGAAGAGACCAATTTGAAATCCAATTTTGGGTGTCCTGCATGCTTCATGCTTGCAGACTCATGGTTGTTTGGGCAAAGTTGGGGAAGCTTCAGGTAAACAGGAGGAAGTGGAAAATGAGAAAGAGAGGGTCACAGAGATAGAGGGGTGAGGGGACACCTGCTAATCACTCCACTGGCCCGAATCTGCCCTGAAAGGTTTCCCTAGTGAACACCCACAGTGTGCAAGCTGGAATCGAGAAACACCGCTGAGGCTAAGCCTTGGGGGTATTAATAGGCAACTCCATTTCCACTCATGAGTAATGTATTAAAACATTGTAGCTAATAAATTGTTAATCTGAGAAGCTCCGGGTTATTTGTTACCTGCACAGTGACTTAGTTAATGTAACACCAACCTGGCCATTGCTCTGGCCGCCTATTTATTTTCTGCGATGTTTTCCCAAGGCTTCTGAATGCAGCCAACTCCCTCTGCCTGTGACCACTGCTTAGTCCCTGCATATATGCACACGCACACACCTCTTCAGACAATTAAATCGCACCACCCTGCCCAGGGACGGGAGACCTGCGAGTGTTATGTGAGCGGTCCCCCACCCCTGCTAAGTATTATTGACGGATCCATCAAGGGTAGTGATGCATGGGCTTTTCCCCTTACCTAGAAGGACACTAGGGCAACGGTGACATGCTGTCACCCTGGTAACTGCGGCTGAAGTGAACAGCCTGTTAGGATAGGTGACCTCTGTTGGCAGTGCGCCTAGAGATGTAGCACTCACCCGGCTGCCATGTCATGGGGACCCCAAGGAGCAGCCCAGTGCCCTCAAATTGATTCATTAGGCCCTAAACGTATCGATCGCTCCAATTTGCAGGAATTTATTATATTGATATTGGACTGATTAACATTTTGTGCCAGACTGGTTCGATATGTGCTTGTAACAGCTTTTAATGATTAATTGACTTTTATGATTCAATCTCAGGGCTGTCAGTGAGCTGTGAACTGTGGGCAGGCTCGCTCCCGGGCTGTCTCTCCAGTGGCACAGGGCAGTGATTGAATACCTAGGAAATTAGTGTCCTTGCTGTCTCATTTTATGAAAGATAAATGCTATGACATTTAATGCAGACCTTAATTTAGAACAGAACTAAGCAGATCATTTTGCAATTTAATCATAAACAGGTAAATATCAAAACTTGTTTAGCATTTTACAAGTTAAGCACAGAGACAAAGTGGAGCAGGCGACTAGGGACCCAGCAAAAGGTAAAATAAAATAATATGGGTTGGAACTGTGCAGCATTTTAATAATCACGTAATTTATTAGGGCCAACATCCGAGCCCGTTTCTCTGTGAAGAATATACTGCTCTCATTCACTCGGTGGTGAGCCCAGGGCGTGCCGCTTGGCCAGGGCTGAACACTTAGTATTTAGCTCCCTGGCCCTGCAATATTGCCTGGTGATCAGAGGAAAATACATTGACTGATTTGCCACAAAAGTAAATAGCAGAATCAGGGACGGGCTCTAGTTTAATATGTGCCCCTGACACGTAATAAGGGGAATATCACATTCAGCATGGTTTATGTGTTACCTAAAACAACCGTAAACATTATGAAAAGACAGCCGGATAGAAGATGAGGTTTTATTGTGCTCACTAACAACAGAGAAATAGAAGTAGGAAGGCTGGGGGCTGTCAGCCCACACCTCTCGCATTCATATTAAAAGCATATTTCCTTCCTTTCATTTTAATTAGAAGACTTAAGTTAGGGGGAAGCTGTCTAAACATCATGTCAAATTATTCATGTTTGTACATATAAGGAATAAAATGAAATGGTTCTGAACACCGTTCTTTCTTCTTTACCATTCCTTATTTTATGTTTGTATTTGTGCCGAGTGAGGATAACTTTAGGTGATGTGGGGTCGTCGCTGGCTAATGTGTAACCTAGCCATGTGTGGTTCCCGATCACTATGGTCCTAACCTGAGGTCTGCTCATTCCACAGCATTTTTATTTTCTCCAGGGCTGAAAAGAATTATGTGCTTCCCAATCCCATTTCACAGAGACATCAGAAGCCATCTTGTTGCTCTGCTCCTTTTGGATGGGTTGGGTGACTTAGGCCATGTCCCTTCCTCAGCTCCTGGGCAAGCTACCCAACATAGTCTCCACTCGTGTTTGGAATGATGGTTTTGTTTTTGTGATTCCTTTATCTGATGGAAAGCTTGGATTGATGGGGCTCCTGGATATCTTGTATCTACATAGACACATACAGAAGCCCATCCTTGAATAGATGTGTCTCACCTGTGTGGTCAGAAGTGCCCTAAACTGGGGCTGGAGCGATGGCTCAGTGGTTATGGTGCTTGCCCGGCATGCACGAGTACACAGGTTCAAACCCCAGCAGCACGTACACATCTAAGTGTTGGAGGAATGAAGGTCACATGAAAAACTAAACAAAATTGATTTTTTCTCTCTGTCTCTCCTGTCACTGTCCCTCTCTCTTAAAAAAATAAAATAAAATAAAGTGCTTTAAATTCACTGTCTGTTCCAGATTATGAGTCTTGCTGGGCACCAGAAGCCTTTGGCTATGTGTGACATCTGTTGAATACACACAGCACAGATAGGACCAGAGCCCTGGAAAAGTTCTGAGTGCCTCCCTCCCATCTGGAAACTGAGAAAGCGTAAATATTGCTGCTTTTGTTCAATCACAATCCTGATCGGCAAAAGAGTTTTAAACATTTCCCCTGCTTTTGACTGACTTGCCATCTTCTCTCTCTCTGGCCAATCTTTAGTATATTCTGCATGACATTTATTTCTGAGAAATCTTTGTAAGCCAATGTTTTCATATGCTGAAGGACTGACTACTGGACGTGGGGTATTTAATCTGATCCAGCCCCATACCAACCCATAACAGCTTGTGACACTCCACATACAGACCAATACCATGGAGACCTGTGTTTCATGCTTAAGGATCTGATTGTGTTTCATGCTTAAGGATCTGATTGTTGGGGCTGGAGCGGTGGCTCGGTGGTTACAGCGCTTGCCCAGCATGCCTGAGTACACAGGTTCAAACCCCAGCACCATGTACACAACTAAGTGTCAGAGCAACAAAAACCATGTGAAAAACTTGATAAAAATTGATTCTCTCTGTCTCTCTTTCTCTCTCTCACTGTCCTTCTCTCTTAAAAAAAAAAAAGGATCTGATGGTCTCCATTTTACGAAATACCATATCCCCACACTCAGAGGGGAGAAATGTTTTTTTTTTTAACTGCTCCCCATTTTTTGGTAGAAAAGGGAAAGAGAAATGGTCCTGTCCCCAGGCTCTGCTCTGGACTCCCTCTGCTGAGCTGCAGGGGTGGAGTTTCCGGTGTCACACACACACACACACACACACACACACACGCACACTAGCACACACGCACCAACACTGCTGATCCATTGATGATGTATTGGGTCTAACAAATCCTCCCTCAGGGAGAGGGTCACCCTTTTGAGTGTCTTGTCTGCATCACACACAGATTTCTTCACTTGGTCAAAACTTATTGGTTTTCTCTCTCCCACATCCATTCTGCAGGGAGAATTTTCAGGACTCACAGAATACTCTCCTGCCTAATTCCTTCCAATCACTAATGGAATAGCTTTCTGTATCTATTTTGTCTTCTGGTTTCGCTGTCAGATACCTGTCATACTATTAGTAGGAATCGCATAAAAAATTTAACAGGAAAAGAAAATGTTGATTTCCCCAAGTGGACTGCTAGGATATCTTCTCCCTGTATCCTGTATTAGACTTGAAAATGCTTACCTTTTAGTAAGCACTTTTACTCTGAGAAGGTATAGAAAAGGTGGGAAATGATGTGATTCCACAACTAGCACCTAAGGAAAATATTCAGAAGTTTGAGCAAGCAAAATCCAAAGTTTGTTTTTTTGCTTTTTTTTTTTTTAAGAAAGAGGGGACAGTGAGAGAGAGAGAAAGAGAGAAGCAATCTTTATTTAGTTTTTCATGTGACTTTCATTCCTTGGACAATTTATTGTGTATGTGATGCTGGGATTTGAACTCGCGTGCTCGTGCATACCAGGCAAGCGCTGTAACCACCACGCCACCGTTCCAGCCCCCAAAGTTTCTTATTTTTATGAAATAGTTTTGCTCTCTAAGTTTTTCTCCATACATTTTTCTCTGCATTTTTAAAGCCATTATGTTATATTACTTTGTATTTGTTCTGCTTTGTTATAAATAACAATAGGATTTATTTTGACATAATTAAAAAGCATGGAATATAATTTGTTCTAATTCAGTCTCCAGTACTTCTCCTTATTCTCCCCTCCTCCTTCTCCCTGTTCCCTTCCTTCTATTCTATGGATTTTTCTGCTACTTACTAATAACGTTTTTTTTTTTTAATTAGTGTCTTGTGGATTTACATGATGGTGAGAGTCACGGTCATATATTCATATGTGTATGTAGAAAAGTTAGGTCACATTCATTCCGTGGTCTTTCTTTATCCCATCCCTCCTCCCTTCCCTTCATTCTCCTTTCTCTATTCCACTGATCATTCGTCTATCCTTTTTATTATCCCCCCCACCCTTATTTTGGATTGGCATCCACATGCCAGAAAAAACCATTATAGTATATTCTTAACTTCATAATCATAAAATATGCAAAAAACTTGCATTAAACTATTTTTATGTGCTAGAAATCCTAGTGCCAAATGTTTTGTTTTTGATAGTAGAAATTCTATTACATACTGAAATTTTACTTAATTATTGCCTTAAAATTGGTGACATAATCCATAAGTGATTTGAAGATTTATTTTATTATCATATATCTAATCTAAGCAGGGAGGAAAAAAAATCTTTATTTTGTGTCTTGGTCCACTTGGGCTATCATGGACTAGAGATGGCTTATAAATAACAGGAATTTACTTCTCACTGTTCCAGAAATTGTATGTCCCAGGTCAGGATGCAGCCCTACTGGGTTCTGGGGAGGGCCCTCTGAGCTGCAGTCTGCTGACTCCTTTTGTCCTCTCTTCGTGGACAGGGTTGGGGATAACTCTCTGGTCTCTATTTTGAGAGCACTACTCCCTTTCATGAAGTCTCCACTTTGACACTAATCATCTCCGAAAGTCTTCACCTCCAAAAACCATCACATTGGGATCAGATTTTTTTTTTAATTTTTTTTATTTTTGAACAACCATACAAGTTTTTAACAAAGTAATATAAAATGTGTACAGATTCTGGATATTACAATTACCCCCAGGAGTGTCCCCCCAATTGCCCACTCTTATCCCTCTCTTCCCCTTCCCAAAATATTTCTAAAAAAGGATTATGTTGTATAGCATTACATCTTATCTGGATTTAACACATGATAATAGACCAACTTTCTCATGGGCCAAGGTATTTTGGAAAGGACATGAACATTCATTCAGTCTGTAACAAACATTTTTCCCCCAGCTATTTCAAGCAGCCACATAAGTTGTGGTTTTAAACCTAGCCAAGTCTTTCTCTCCCTCTATCTTTACAAGGTCTCAGAAAGGAAGCGGTTATTGGCTTCTATGTTTTGGTCTTTGAAAAGATACTGAAATGTCAGTCCACATTTAGTGTTTCAAAATATCTAAACTTGGTGGAAATGCCTAGAAAACATCTGTTTTGAAGCGATGCCTCATGTTTTATCTAAATGTTTCAATGGTGTGCAGACAAAAAGACGGATCCCCCCCCCCCCAATTCTTCATTCCTTTTAGCACCAATGATTTGGTGCTAAATCTCAGGTTTGCCTGAGATCGGAGGAAGCTTTGTCATTTGCAGTAATGCATCAGCAGGGCCAGCGCTGCCCTGGCTGCGGGATGGTCCTGTGCTTTTCTGAGGACTGCACATCGGTCAGCACTGAGAGGTTTGTGACCTGACAGGCAGTGCTCCTGGGCACAGCTCGGCAGGCTGAGAGGTGGCTTGTTTCCCTAAGCGCCTCCCTCCCCTCTTCTTCCAGTTCCAGGTAGGAACTAAAACCAGATGAACAAAGGGCAGCTGCTTTTTCCTTTCTCCCAGGTGTGCAACTACCAAAGTGACTAGGTTGTAAGCACCTGCTAGGTTCAGCAGGCATGAGGCCTCAGCTCTCCAGCTTTGGGTAAAGAGAGAGGCAGTGATACAGACGTTCTGAGAGGAAACCTGCTTCCTCTGGCTGGTGAGACTGGAGTTTCCTCTTCTGCGGGCAGCGGGGGTCTGTAAGATGCAGGCTTCTGCAGCTGAGACAAGTTGCAACTCTGAACTATGCTCTCTCCGGTGCTGGAGCAGACCCTAACAGTGGGCTACTCCCCCTAGTGTTGCAGCAGACTCCAGAAGCTCTCCCTGGATTTCTTCTTTCTGAGTGTTTGTCTCTTGAATTCCAAAGACCAGGCTGAGTGAGAGCAAGAGTTACGACTTATTGAAGAAACAAGAACAGGACTCTTACAATACAAGAGGGAACTTGATACCAGGTATTCTCTGACAGTCTGCTAGTCCAGGGGTTTATATAGCACCTGGGGAACTGCTATTGGTTCAAACTTATGCTAATTAGGGTTTGAAAAAAGTGCAATGCTATTGGTTCAAACTTATGCTAATTAGTTTTGAATACGTTCCATCCTATTGGTCCAAATTTATGCTAATTAGTTTTGAATATGTGCCATCCTATTAGTCCAAACTTATGCTAATTAGGTTTGAATATGCATCACCCTATTGGTCCAGATTTATGCTAATAGGATTTGGAGAAGTACCAACGCTATTGGTCAACTCTTGAATCCCAACTTTCATTCGGGTCGGCCCCACTTCTATCCAGGTTGCTCCACTTCCAGTTTCTGCCCGCAGGCTGCACTGGGGGTGAGTCAGGCTTCTGCCGCAGCTTGTGGAATGGGGTCCAGCCTGGCCAGGAAGGTCACTGGCTTGGCTCGCCTGCATGCTGCCTCCTGGCCTCAGCCCTGCCCGCCTGGATGTCTGGTTCCACGCGGCCGCCAGCTCTGCTGCTGCCCACGCTCCAGCCCACCTGGGCTGACTCTCTGCCTGTTCACTGGTCCACTGCTGTTTCTTGGCGGTGACCAGCAAGCCGACTGCAGGGCTTGGCAGCCTAGGAACCAAGTAACTAGCAGCTTCTCTATGAATAAAGATCAAGTGCAATCAGGGCTCTGAGTTTTCATTCTATCCAGACTAGCATGTGACCTTGGCCAGCTCACCCGGTGTTGCTGGATTCATTTTCTTAAAAAAAAAAAAACAAAACAAAAACTAGGCACCCCAGCAACTCAAAGGCTGAGGCCGGAGAATCCCAGGTTCGAAGTTCTACTCAGCAACTTAGACCCTGTCTCAAAATAAAAAAAAGAGGGGGCAAGGCTAGGCATGTGGCTTAGTGGTTAAGTGTCCCCTTGAATACCAAAAATACATAATAGAATAATAGAATTCCTTTTATATGAAGTTCAAAATAGACAAATCTGTTCCAAAAAGAAAACTTAGAATTTCTGGGAGGAATTGTCTTTGGATGGCCCTGAATCAGGGAGAGTAAAGACCTGTGCGGTAATAACATATATCTTGGTCTGGGTGACAGTAGTGGGTGTGTTGTCATCTCCCAAATGCAGTGCTTACAACACTGTGGTCTTGCATTGTGTGTACTGGAGGATCCTCAGACCTTCCTAACACCCATGTGCTGGGATTTTAACAATAAATTTGTACCAAGAGAGGAGGAAGCAAGGCTACTTGGGTCAGGGACTTGAAAGTGTACTGAAGGTTTGTAGGGCTGACCCTGCAGAAGGATGGGTAACAGAGTTTAAAGGTTTTTGTTTTGGGGTTTTGGGGGGGGGTTGGTACCAGAGGTTTTTTAACTTCTGAACCACATTCCCAGCCCTTTTTTATTTTGAGACAGGGTCTCACTAAATCGCTTAGGGCCTAAGTTGCTGAGGCTGGCTTTGAACCTGCAATCCTCCTGTGGCGGGATTACAGGATCACCAGACCCCGCTGAGTTCAAAGCTCTTAATGCTCTGAATATGTGTGGCCTCTCCACCAAGGGGCCTGACCTGGTGATCCAGGTGAAGCATCTTGGTCACATGATGAAGGACAAGCCTGCAGAGTGAGACCATCATGTTCCGTAGAAGCCCATCTTAGTTGGAACAGGCCTCTCCAGGAGACCTGGGACAGAGATCAACACAGTGCTTCCCCCCAGATTCAAGGACGGGCGAGGTGGGGAGAGGAAGGAGCGGAGCAACGCAAGGTAAAGAGGCAGAGGGGTGGACTCAGCTCTAAGTCAGTCTCGGCATTTCCCAAGGGGAGATCCATATGCCACTGATGGCTGAGGTGACTAGAAAAAACTAAGTAAAATAGAGGGAATAAGAAAGGTGGGGTGAGTGGGGTGTGGGGGCACATGTGTGTAATCCCAGCAGCTGGGGAGGCTGAGGCAGGAGGATCGCAAGTTCAAAGGCAGCCTCAGCAACTTAGGGAAACCCTGTCTCAAAAAAACAAAAAAAAAAAGCCAAAAATGGGCTGGGGATGTGGCTCAGGGGTTAAATGCCCCTGGGTCCAAAAACAAAAAAACAAAACACAATAAAACAAAAAAACCCACAAAAACAAAAGCAAAGCAAAACCAAATATAAAACAAAAATGTGGGGTGTTTTGTCATGGACTGAACTTTGAAAGACACCTAGCATCTCATGTGATCTCCAACCGAAGCCAGTGGGATCTGGAGGTCTTTGCTTGGGATCCTATAGGATTCTTAGTTCGGCTGAAATCTCACCTCAGTCTGGCCTCAAGTCATGTCCTTTGGACTGTGCCAGGCTGGCTAGGTGTGCTGGAGTTTGGGACCATCATTCCCCTCAATGCAGGGCTGAAGGTAGAAGAACAAAGGCAGGGACCCCTTCTCAGCAAGGTTTGGGTGTAACTGGCATGAGGATTTGGAGGGTTGAGAAACATAGAGCTGGAAAATTCTGAGTCCTTACAGCGAAAGCCCCTGGCACAGCATCCTGGCTCTTGTTCCCATCTTACTCTAGGCTCTGGCCTGGGCTGTTCCCTTTGCTCCCTGGGGCCAGGCTTCTGAGGGCTGGCTGCTTACCTGCCATGCCCCACTCTGCCTTCCGGAAAACGTGCCCCTCGCACCTACCTGCCAGAACACACGGAGTCACCACCTGCAGTTCAGAGCTTGGCCCTCCTTGCAGACTGTTCTAGATGCTTCCTTGACAGGTGTCCACTTTCCCTGGCATGATCTGGCCTTCAGCCCTGTGGTCTCTTTGTTTGATGATGCCTGTTTCTGACACAGCCCACATTATGTGCTAATAAGAATGCTCAGAGCCCCCCAAATTAACCAGTTTTCTTTCCATTTTTGACCAATGGGCCCATCCGTTACCTTTGAGGTTAAAAAGAAAAACCGAGGCAGAGGAAGTAGAGAGCGAGGTGCAGGTGCAGGGTGGCGGGGTTCCCCATGTGGACCATGTGTCTCCTCTAGCTTTTCTGTTTCTCCAAGTATTCCTGGGAATGAATCCTTGAAACGGTGCATTAATGATCCCAAGCATGACTAACACAGTATCAGACATTTTCAGGAAATAGTACAGTTCCAATTTTTAGATTAATAGAACAGGAAAAAACTGACCCCTGTGGACAGAATTTACTCTAATTTTCAGAGAGCTTCTGATAAACTCTAAGACAATTATCAAAAATAAACAGCTGGGGCTGGAGCGGTAGCTCAGTGGTTATGGCGCTTGCCTGGCGTGCATGAGTACACGCATGAGTATGTGAGTACGTGAGTTCAAACCCCAGCACCACGTACGCAAGTGTCCGAGCAACTAAAAAAAATAAAGTTGATTCTCTCCTTCTCTCTCTCTCCCTCTCTTTAAAAAAATAAATAAATAAACAACCACATGATAAAGAGCAGTAGCCTGGAAGTCTCCACATCCCTAGGAGCTGAACCAAGTTGAAGTTCACGGTAGCCTTTGTTGTATTTGGTTGTTTACCTAAAATGACAGCAATTGGTAGCAAAGAATCTTCATTATTTTTTTTTCCGAAAAAGTACAACTTGAGTTTTCATCTGGTCTGATCGACTTTGAAACTGTCATAACCTGAAGAGAAATAAACAGAACAGGGATTCCAAAGGCTACTCAGCACAAAGGGTGTGGCTGGAGATGAAATTTGGGAAACGCTTGAGGAATTAGGTCAACGGCAAAACACACACATACGTACACGCGCATGCATGCACATACACACACACACCACGTACACACACACACACACACACCCCACATACACACATGCATCTGTGCACACACACGATGCAGGCACATACATACACCCACACACATGCACACATGTTAAAGACACATGTAGACACATAAACACATCCATTTGCGCACACACACACATCTGAATATATTCCAGACTAGGCTGCTAGGTCTAATATATTAGGATTTTTTTTTGTAAAGTTCTAGATACAGTACACAAAGAAAACACTGAATTTAGGGGGAAAGACAAACCCTTATACAGAAAACGGAAACACCAGGCTCAGAAGCAGACTGAGCAGCCCTGGGGGAGACCTGGGAGCCCCCAGCTTGCTCACTGCCGCTGAGAGGTAGGAGAAGGGCTGAGGCTAATTCTCTAAGACAGACCAAGAGAAGAGCTTCCGCCTGTCTCCCAGTGAAGGCTGGGTAGAAAGATGTGTGCGCAGAGTTTCCAGGCAGTCTGCTTTTTACGAAATGGCCAGGCACCTTCATTGAAAGGACTTTTGTGTCTGTGTTTTGTTACTTTTGTCCTTAGGGGCACATGCAACGCAGTGAGTTTCTCTGGGTGTCTGTGTTGGAAGGGGAGCAGAGGAGTACTGCCGTGGTCTGAGTCCCTCTCCTGCCCCATGCTGGAGGCCAACGCAGTGAGGCCAAGGCAGACTGCAGGCTGGGGTGTAGGTCTGTCCTCTGCAGGTCTGAACCATTTTCCCACCTGCCTCTGTGAGCTGACTCACCACAGAACTCACAAGAACTTACCACCTTGGTGTTTTTGTCCTATAAGTGAAATTTACAAAGATCACTGGGGGTAAGGGGTGTAGAAATGAATAAATCCTTTGTTATAATGATACAAAATCAGTCTTAAAGTTAGATCATTAATAAAAGCAGTGTGTCCTTATGCTAAATGCAGAGAAGGGTGATTCTGCCCAGAATTGTTCATTTAGAAGTAATCATGCCTAAAATTTAGTGGATACTTGCAGTTAATCAGGTATAGCTCATGTGCTGTACAAGTCTGATATTGTTTAAACCTAACAGAGATTTTCATGAAACCCCACTGGACAAACAAGGATACTGAGGCACAGAGAGGCTGAGGTATGGGTGAAAGCCATACCAAGAACCAAGAACTCTACGTGGACCATCAGATCCTAGGGTCTACCAGACACCCCAGCGTCATCATCAGCAAAAGCTGGCATGGTCAACATGCTAATGCTTATGTCTACAGAATTTCCTATAATACAGTAATGTAAAGCTATTCCACGGCATCTACCAGTATTTAAGCACCCACTTGACATAAATCCCCTTGCACACACTTCATCTTTTAATCCTTATTCAATCAAGTGTAGCCAGTGCAATTACCCTCTTCATTGAAACCCATGAGCTGGGGATGTGGTTCCATGGGAGAATACCTGCCTGGTATGTCCTGGATTCAGTCCTCAGCACCACAGTGACAAGCAAAACACCACGCAGAGTGTGTGTGCATAGTTGAGCCCCAAAACATTTCTTTAAGTATGTCAACACTTGCCCTCTGCAGGTGACCCAGAGACTGCCTCCTTTACCCTGCATGTCTGCACCGCCATGGCTCAGTTCTATATTCTCTAGTCTAAAGAGCTGCTGAAAACAGATCTTGCCTCGGGGCAATGGCCCAGGCTGTTTCCATATAAAATCTAGACTTAGAGTGAGCAAAAGAGGAAGCCATGCCCCTAGGTATGGAACCATCACTGGGGATCTTCACCATTGTAGGAGTATTTCTCCCACCTGTTTATTTCATTTTCAGAAATCATGTGTAAGGTCCTAAAGCAAACTACTGTGTGCACAGAAGTTCCTGAAATTCAACATATACTCAATATATATTCAACGTATGTATTTATGTATATTTTCCACTGTCTATAAAACTTAATTCTTGGGAGCCACCCTCTCACATATCTGTGGTTTTCTGTACACATGCCAGTGAACATTAACATCAATGACCAATTCCTGGGTCTACATGAATGGTCTTCAGTGCAGGAAAACTTCTCCAAGAAAGCTTTCTTCTCTAATTTTCATTACTCATTGTTATGGTTTATATATTAGGTGTCCCCCTAGAAGCTCCTGTGTCAATGCAGGGATGTTCAGAGGTAAAATGATTGGATCATGAGAGCTGTGCCTTGATCAGCCACCCTAGTTTGAACAGCCTAACTGGGTGGTAACTATAGGCAGGTAGGGTGCAGCTGGAGAAGGCGGGGCACTGGGGAGATGTGGATTCAGGGAGAAGGGTTCATCTTCCCTGTGGCCCCTTCCCATCACTCTGCTTTCTAACTACTATGAGCAGAGCAGTGCTCCTCAGCCATGGCCATCTGCCATATCTTCTGCCTTACCTCAGGCCTAGAGTAATGGAGATGGCTGATCTTGGGCTGAATCTTTGAAACCATGAGCTCAAAATAACCTTTTCCTCTCTATTTGTTCACAGGCCATTCATGTTATATATTATATACTGGCCAAGAAATTGTCTATATTTTGCCCATGTCCTGAGACTTTGTGTGAGGCTGAATTTAAAGGTGATGGACTAATACCTGGTGAAGGAAATTTCCAGGCAACACAGCGTTCAGGAAATGGCATGGATATTGCTTTCAGTTTTTAGCCAGGTTTACTATGAGAATTGGAAGCAGAAAGAAGAGAAGGATTTTTTTTTAAAGAGAGAGGGACAGTGAAAGAGACAGAGAAAGAGAGAAACAACTTTATTTAGTTTTTCACATGGTTTTTAGTTGCTCCAACAATCAGTTGTGTATGTGGTGCTGGGGTTTGAACCCAGGTCCTCGTGCTTGCCAGGCAAGCGCCGGAACCACTGAGCCACCGTTCCAGCCCGAGAAGGATTTTTTAAAAGCTTACAGTTCGACCAGAAAAGTTTGTGTAAAACTGAAGTTATTGAAGGTGTGGTCGTTAGAGATTATAGCCACTAAAGAGATGCTAAGTACTTTACAAAGCAGCACTATTCTGCCATGATCTTCAATGATCTTCAGTCTCAACTGGAGGGCATCTCAGGAATTGACAAGACCACATCCATCGGAGGCTCAAGGGTGGAAAAGTAAAACTTCCTTGGAGAAGAAACCATGGAGACATGCTGCCTGCATAGGAGGTCTAGGAAGTTGTTTCACTGTGCTCACCTGCCCAGGCACACAGAGACTGCTGCAGCCATGGTCCCAGGAGGCTTGGCTCTTGCTCAAGTTGATGGCAGACCTTGGCACCATCCATGTGGTTCTGGATCTGCAGGAATACCGGATGCTGAACTTAGGGAATCATGGCAGTTTCCACTGAGATTTCAAAGGATGGCCTGGGAGGCCAAAGTGTAGCAGGGTCATAATCCCTGTGGGCAGCCCCTGAGAGGGTGATGTTTAAGGCTGTAAGGTGAAGCTGGAGCTAGAATGGAGACCCCGGAAATTAAGAGCTGAGAGTAGTATGGACTGTCTGCTGAGAAAAGCTGCTTGCTATAGAGAAAGTCAGGCTAAGAGAGAGGCCAGGAGCAGAACTGCCCAAGCACCTTTGGGACTTTGGCAACTGTGCATCCCAGAGGCCAAACGTGGAGCTATGGGTGTTTGGCTGTCTGGCTTTAAGCCTTGGTTTGGTCCCATCATCCTTTCTTTTGAATGACAACATTTACTCTGTGCCACTGTGTATTGGATATATGTAACTTGATTTTGATCATTATGGGGGCTCACAGCCAGGAGTCTACCTGGAGTATCAGAGGAGACTTTGCACTTGGACTTTTGGGTAATGCTGATATAAAGACCACGACTCTTGAAAATAGACTAAATACATTTTGCATTATGAGGTGGGTGCTAGGGGCAGAACATTATGGTTTGGATATGAGGTATCTCCCAAAAGCAGGAATATTGAGGTGAAATGATTGGATTAGGAGAACTGTCACCTGAGCAGTCCATCCCACATTGAATGGACTAACTGGGTGGTAACTATCGGCACAAAGTGTGACCGGAGAAGATGGATCACTGAGGCATGCCCTGGAAGGGCTTATCATTTCTATGGCCTCTTCTTTCTGCTTCCTGGCCACCATGAGCAGCATGGTGCTTCTCCACTGCATCCTTCTCCCTGAAGGATGGATAAGTTGTTCTTATCAGGTATTTTGATTACAGTGACAATAAGCTGACGAATGCACTCATCTTTTATCGTCTCAACCTGTTATGATTTGGATCTTAAATGTCCCCCAAGGTTCATATCTTGAAAGCTTGGTTACCAGTATGTGGTGCTATTGGGAGGTGGTATAACCTTTAAGAGGTAAAGTTGTGTGGGAGAAAGTTAGGTGACTGGAGGTGTGCCCTTAAAGGAGATATTGGGACCCTGGTCCCTTCCTTTATTTGGTTCCAGGCACCAAGAAGTGAGAAGCTTTGCTCCACCATGTGTTCCCCCTGATGATGGTCTGCCTTAGAGATCCAAAGTAATGGGGCCCAGTGATCATAAAATGTAATCTCTAGAATCATAATCTAAAATAAACCTTTCTTTTTTAAGTTGATTTTCTCAGGTATTTTGTTACAGCGATGGACAGATGACTGACTCACGATTAACACATGAAGCTTTTAGATGGCAAATCTTCATAAATGAGATTATTAAATACTAAAAGGACTCTAATTAATCAGAAGCTGCAGTTCTTCACTGATTCTGCCACTAAATAAACAAATGAATCTGATAAAGGCACCCTGAGCGTGATATAGTTGGTTGTACTTGCCCCATATGGAGGTGTGAGGTCTTCTGGTTTTTGCTCTCCAAGATATGGGCCATCTTCACCCAGAACAAGATAAGATGCTGGAGTTAGAAAGAATGGCTCCCTCCACCATTTGACAGGGAAGGGACCCATGTTCCAGAAACACAGAGAAGACTCCTGGTATGGGGGAGTCTTTTTTTTTTAACTCATCTGTATTTATTTTTTTATTAGTTGAATACGGAGTTACAATTTAGGGGGAATCATTATCAAACAATCAAGAACAAATGTATATTTACATGCAAATGTATAGTTAGCCAAGGCTGATGCCATGTCATGGTTTCCACCTTTGGGTTCCCCACGGTTCCATGTTTCCCCCAAATGAACCCCTGTGTTAAATGGACTTCTCGTGGAGGTCGGAGATCTCCTTCTGAGTTGATTCCCCCATACTCCCTCCCTCCAGTCTCCTAGATATCCTTCCTAATCCCTCTCCCATGTCTCCAGATATCTTAGGCCAGGTTGCTGGCATGGGGGAGTCTTAAGCCCAGGTCACTCTTACAGACTCTGGGTCCAGACGTGCATTACAAGAGGGTCTGAACTAAGCACAAGCATACATTTGAGTCACCTGATGGAAAAGTTTTGCTACTAATATTTCCCTCGCAGTATAACAAGAATGCTATTCTTTTTCAGAGAGCTCTGAGCACGATGTGCTTTAGGCTGTGTCTAAATGATGTATTTCTTCCCCCAACAAGTGAAAACTCAGATGGTTTGCACCATATTTTTGGAAACAGCTGGTTGATTGACTAGATTTTTAATTTTTCACAGGAAAGTTTGATGTTGGGGAGACTGTACTGTTAAAGTGCTCTGAGGAAAGAAAAGATTTATATATTTTTTTCCTCCATAAATATTTCATATTTCACTGAGAGATTGTGAACAGAAATCTAGTGACTGGAGAGATGATCCTTATTTCCCTACACACCAACTAAAGGCTCGTTTTTTCTAATGCTTGGCCACCTACTCCCACTTTGGGAATCTGCTTACCTAAACTCTTCAGAATTTAGTTGTCTCCAAACCCTTCCACCATGTTTGGAAGTGGTCTTCCAATAAATTTGTGATATGTTTCTACTGCCATTTTGAATAAATAAGCCTACATATTGCAAAATGCTTAAGTCACCTGAATGCAAAGAGGCCAATGGTCACTGCAAGAGGCCAATGATCTTCGTGTTTCACACATAACAGATACCAAATATACATTCATTAGGTATATATTCTGCCAATGTTCCATATTCATTATCTTAATAAGTATTAACATGATCACTGTGTGTTGTATAGTAATAAAATATTGATACAAATTAATGCATAATTACAAACATAAAATATATTAGATTGAATTGAATGATACCTCTCAGGGCTAATATATATGGGTAAGCTAAATGATTCCAAGAGCTATAAGATGTTGAATGGAAAGTAATTAATATCTATTGAATATGTAATAAATATTAGGCATGGCCCTAGATGCTTTATAAGTTTCTAACTTAATCTTTACAGAAACCCAGGGGTAGGGTCTACTTCTATTGCTTGCAAATAGGGAAACACAAGGCTCAGAGAGGTGAAGGAACTTGCTCAAAAATGCACAGCTAGTAGTCAGAGCAGCCTGACAGTTAGCATGTTTGGTTCCAAAGGCTGTTTCTTTATCTGCTTATGTTCCCTTGAGATAGCTCTCTCCTGGGCCTCCAGGAGTGTCTCTACTCTGCTTGAAAATACTCCCACCAGGCTCTCCTGCTGGAATGAGAAAGCAGAAATTCACACTGAAGCTAAGGTGCGTCCATGTGGCTCACAGGTGACAAGGTGCAGTTGAAGAGGTAGGGTGGGCCTCTCCCTGCCTCTCCCACTCTGAACATGTCTGATGGGCTGCCTGTCCCCTCCCAAACACAGTGGGTGTGCCCCTTGGTGGCAGCGAAGCTGATCATCACAGCCAGGGGTTGAAAGAATAAAGAAAGGCTTATTATTCGCAGCAAGTAAGAAACGCATGAGAGGGAAGACTCAAAGAAATCAAGGAACTTTTATTGGGGAAATAATGCATATTCCTATATCCATATAGATCAGCGTTGCATGTGGAGATGGGCAATTGCTGAGCATGCTCGATTCAAGGACACACATCCCATGGCTAAAAAAATGGTGGATAGGAAGGCCTCTGGGTGGGCAAAGTTTACTCTAGGTCACCCAAGAAGAGTGAGTCAGAGTGACTCAGGGAGCTTGGCTCCTTGTCAGTGCCTCTGGATGGCCTTATTTAAAACAAATAAAAACAACTTTGGCTGAGTCAGTTAACAGTCACTGAAAGGGGCAGCAGCCATTCTCCCTGCCAGCACAGGTGGTCATCCCTGAAAGCACCTGCCTAGTGGTTGGCTAACAGCTTGCATGTGTCCTAGAGTCCAGCAGGTTTGACATGATGAGATCCCAACTTCCCAGCCTAGTTGAAAGAGCACTGGGTTAGACCTGACTCAGCGCAGCCAGAGAGCAGGAAGAATAACCAACCCAGGAGAGGGAGGCCAAACGTGTGTGCACCTGGCAACATCCAGGCACTATTCACATTCACGGGAACGCCTAATGTCACTCTGCCAGACTCAGGCGAATACGAAGACAGGGAGTTGGGCTAATGAGGTCTGACACCTCTGATGTCTTACTGCAACCCTGCAGAGGGAAGAGAGGGAAGGAAGCATATGTGTTGGGAATGATGAGCCCCTGGGGAGTTAGCCACCAGCATAACCCACCCAAGAGGAGCCCCTGACACACAGGTGGTGCTCCACACGGGCAGGGGGAAGCAAGGCGTCCAGATGAGCTCCCCTTCACACTTCCGCATGGTGCCAGGTTGAAACACCTAGGTGAAGACCTGCTGGACAATTCCATCACAGTGGTAATCCTTTCACTGTGGGTTTCAGGGGTGGGAAATCTGTGTCATCACAAAGATGTGGCACTTACCGAAGGGAAGGAGTCTCCACCCACCGACTGCGGGGTGTTCGCCACCTGACTTAATTTCTCCAATCTTCAGTAGTCTCCTTTTTTTTTTTTTTAAGAGAGAGGGACAGTGAGACAGTGAGAGAGACAGAGAAAGAGAGAAACAACTTTATTTAGTTTTTCACATGTCCTTAGTTGCTCCAACACTTAGTTGTGTGCGTGGTGCTGAGGTTTGAACCTGGGTCCTCGTGCTGGCCAGGCAAGCACAGAAACCACTGAGCCACCGCTCCAGCCCAGTAGTCTCCTTTACAATATATATAATTACTATCTTTTTTTGCATGTATATCTGAGGATTTAATCAGATTGTGGAAAATATTCAGTCGCACAGTCTCCGACTCCTATGGGTGCTCTTATTCTTTGTTTGAATATTTATATTTTTGGTGGTGCCCACCTGCAATCCCAGCTATGTGGAAGTCTGAGACAGCAGGATCTCAAGGTGGAGGCCAACCTGAGCAACTTAGTGAGACCTTGTCTCAAACTTTAACAAAAAAGAGCTGGGGACATAGCTCAGAGGCAGCACTCTGGCCTAGTACACATGAGGTGCTGTGTTCAGTCCCCTAGTATCAGCAGCTGTTCTAGGCCTTTGCAGTACCCAAGAAAAGTTTTTCCTCCGCCTTTCTGTGGCATGATACAGGAGGCACTGACTCAAAGTGTTTGGATGGATGAGCGGGAGGGTGTTGGTGAAGGAGAAAGGAGGGAGGTCTCCTAGCCAAGATTTGCATTTGCAGGTGTTAAATATAAATCCCAAATCGGTTACTGTGCCTCTCCTGAGATTGGAGAAGGAAGTGGGTGGGTGGATCGGTGGGTAAGGAGTGGCAAAAGCAGGCCAGAAACCAAGGACTCCATATGATGCCTCTGAACAGATACTTCCTCCCTGGGGGTGGGATTTACATAAGTATTTTCTTGAGTCCTGATAACAAAGCTAGGCCTTGAAAGACATTTCATTTTCCTTGCCTGTAAGCGAGGCCAGTACCTTCCAAGATGCATAAATCCCTGATCAACAACAACAAGAAAATGTACTCACCATGCTCTGAAACCCTTCCAAATCACAGCCCAAGAAAGAATAAAGAGATGCAAGCCCAACCCCAGCCAGGCGCCCCAGCTGCCCTTTGTATCAGGGATGTTTTTAATCTCATCACTCAGCTTCTTGGGCCTCCTATTCAGGATCTGCATTAGCTTCTTGGTTTCTCCCACAACAGAAACTGACCCGTTAGACCTTTCTAATCAACCTTAACCCCTTGGAATAGTACTCAGGGCTGGAGGTTCAGAGCTCAGCCGTAGAGTGCTTGGCTGGCTTGTGTGAGGCTCTAAGCTTGATCCCCAGCACTGAAGGGAAAAAAAAGTAATGTTTGCCCCCAAAGAACCAATTAAAAAATATGCCCATTTCCCCCACAAGCCGCAGAGAGCCACCCAAGAAGTGAGGTGTGCAGTTTTCCTGATAGGAGTGTCCTTTTAAAGAGCCGCTTTGTTGCTGTCTGAAATGGATGCACTTCTGAAAGCTAATGAATGATAGCACTTCCGCATCATGGGTAACCACTCTCTTCTGAGAAAAGCAGCCTGCACCTTGCGGGGATTCTACAAAAGAAAAACTTCAGCTGATTTAAATACCTAACCATTCCTAATTGTTTTTCAGAATAAAAGGCTGTACTTCTTAAGAGTTCCCCCACCACCACCCCCTTTTTACACCGTTTTTAGTACTTCCATTGAAGGACTGAAAATAAAATGTGTTTGCATGTCAATGGCCCAGAGGTCCCATCTCTCTGGGTGACTGGGGTGTAGGGACAGAGCCCAGGGTGGGATGGGATGGGTGTTTGCAAGCTCCGAATTCTCTAGGGGGTAAAAGTGAATGAGGTTTTTTTTTTTTTCTGCCTAAACTTCAGTAATTTAGTTTCATTGGCGGGTGAAACCATTCCACCCGATCGTCACCTAATCTGGCCTTGAGGCTCCAACAAGGTCCACATCTAGATGAACTGCTTGCTGGTACATTCCAGTTAAGCTTAGTCTCCTAGGGACAAAGTTTCCAGGGGCTCCTACATACACAGAATTCTACCTGGTCCTCTTGTCCTTGCAAGCGCACCCTTAGTGGCAGGGAGGACCATTTCCATTTGTGACGTTTCTAACGTCCTATCAACTGTGGTGTTCACAAGATGCCTGTACTGATTGCACAGATGAGATTATTTTACCATGCAGGTCACTGGACGTTTTTTAGTAACAGTTTAAACTGAACCCCTAATAGTTTATACTTAAATCAACTTCCCCCCGTTTCCTGTCTAATTAAGATTGGGATGGGGCTGGAGCAGTGGCTCTGCGGTTGGAGCACTTGCCTGGCATGCATGAAGACCTGGGTTCAAATCCCACATACACAACTAAGTGTGGGAGCAACTAAGTCCAGATGGAAAAATAAATAAAATTGATTGATTCTCACTCTCTCTTAAAAAAAAAAAAAGATTTGGAAATCATGGAGGTGCGTTCTTTTGTTTTCCTGTAGCAGCCTGGGATGCGTTTCTACATTTCCATAGGCATTGCCACCCTGTATCTCTCATCCAGCCCTTGCAACTCCTGGTAAACAAGAAGCATGTGATGGGCTTGATCCACCCCCCAGCTGCACAGTTTTCATTGATCCCAAACTAGCTTCCTTGTTCCTGCTGAAGCATCTCTTTTTTCTCCTTTTGAAAAATAGCTTTTTGGCAGGGTATGGTAACTGATGCCTGTCATCCCAGCAACTCTGGAGGCTGAGGCAGGAGGATCGCAAGGTCAAAGCCAGCCTCAGCAATTTAGCAAGGACCTAAGCAACTTAGTGAGACCCTGTCTCAAAATAAAAAAAATAAAGTGGGCTGGAGAAGCGGATCAGTAGCTAAGCATCCCTGGGTCAAATCCTTGGTGGAAAAAAAAAATTGTTCTTTGGAACATCTCCCATGTCTTCCGTGGGTAATGCCTCCCAGAACAGAAGTCCTTAGACAAGGAGAAAATAAGTGAGACTTCTTATTTTCAACTCATCCCAGTCCCTGACTTGGCCCTTCTGCCAGAACATAAGACTGAATGGCCACCTCTTGTTAGGTCTTCTGAGTCAGAGAAGAGTCCTTGTAAGCTTAGGGCACCAAATCCTCTGTGGCTTTTCATAGGGGCAGGGACTTGGCTGGATTTGGCTAAGCCATATGTGCCCTGCTATTATCCTTGTTAGCTGTGGTGTGGAAGCTGGTGGTAAAACTGGCCTCCAAGACACTTCCTGAGTGGAGGTGGGGCTGAGAGGCGCTTTTGAGTGGGTGCACAGTTGTTAGCAGGATGCTTATTTCAGAGCAGGGGGGTACTTCTCTGGGCTGGCCCTGCCACCTTAGAGAGCAGGGTCAGCGGTTCTACCCTTCAGGCAGGGTCAAAGTATAGGAATATGAATTCCCCAAGTCCTCAGCTTGCTCCTGACGGGACCCCTCTCCTGGTGGGCATTTCAGTCCTCTGCATTTCCCTGTGTTCCTGATGAATTTCTTTCTAACCTCCAAATAAAATGGGCTTTGATTTTGACACTATTCAAGAGTATGTTTGCAATCTGAATCTTTTCCACCCAGCCCAAGTCATGCTTCCTGCCACCTGTGCTCAGCCCTCTCCCTGAAAACCACACCAGGCTGGTGTGGCCTGTCACCTGAATTCTTACAGGTAAGATCGATTCCATATCACTTGCAGCAATTGGAAGTGGACCACTGGGGAGTCCTGGAGGGAGAGGAAAGACTTGCAGGAATTGTTCTCTGTCCACCTCTTCCCATTTCCTGAACTGTCCCAGTGCTGTTTCAAAGCAAGCCCAGCCATTCTGAGAAGGATCTCTCTAGATACCCGTCTTGCTACCGATCCAAGGACAGCCTCCTCTCCATATCTACAGGGAACTGGTTCCAAGACTCCCCAAGGGTACCAATATCTGCAAATGCTCCACTGCCTTATATAAAATGGCGTAGACTTTGCATATAATTCATACACTTCCTCCTGTAGATTTTCAAACATGTTTAGATTACTCCTAATGCCTAAGACAATGTAAATGCTACCATGTAAATGTTGGTATATGGTATTTTTTTCGGGAATAATGACAAGAGAAAAAGGTCTGTACATGTTCGGTACAGACACAATTTTTTTCTGACTATTTTTGATCCTCAGTTGATTAAATCCACAAATCCAGCACCTGGAGATGCAGAAGGCTGACTGTCTACGCTGCCTTCCTTAGCAGGGAAGGAAGAGACAAGCATCCTCTCCACCCCTGCCCTCTGTGTCCTCCCGGCAGCCAGAACCATAATGATTTTTATTCCTGAATGTTTGCCACTTGAAAACATGCTGATTTTCTGACATCAAACACACCATTGTCTATGGGAGGGTCCTGGAAATATGTCTCCCCGCCCTTCTGAATTGGGAGTAGAGAATCGAATTTGTTAGTCTCCCTGATGCTTAAAGAGAAATATGGGCTGAGAAGGGTGAGCTGGACGGAGTCCAGAGCTGCTGGGTAATCTTTTTGGCTCTCTCCTGCCAGATCCTCCGTGTGTGCAGGGCTCCAGCAGTGGGCAGCCCTGCCTGATGGTAGACCCATGCGTGTTTGTGCCCAATTTGAACAAGAAGAAGGTCAGGAATGTCAGCGTGCAGCTTCCACCGCCCAAAGCTAATTCAGGGTCTTAAACTGCTTCCCAAAGCTCCAAGGACAAGGCAGCCACTGGCCCAGGGAGGGGGCCGCCAGATCAATGCTGTGTTGCTGGTGCGTTTAAACACCAGGGCACTCAGCCCCTCTCATAGCCCTGGGCAGTTCGTGGGTCGGGAGGGGCTCTCTGAATACAGATCAGAAAAGGTGGACTTCATTTCTCCAGTGCTTCCCCTTAACCCATTTAGGGGTGATCCGTGCGCTTCTTCCCAGGAAAGACCTGCTTTCCACAAAGAAGACAAGTTCTCACTTGCTTGCTTATTTATTATTTATTTATTTATTTATTTTTGTACCCGGGATTGAACCCAGGGGGCGCTTGCACACTTAACCACTGACCCACATCCCCAGCCCATTTTTCATGTTTTTAAATTTTGAAACAGGGTCTTGCTAAGTTGCCTAAGGCCTTGCTAAGTTACTGTGGCTGGCTTTGAACTCATGATCCTCCTGTCTCAGCCTCCTGAGTCGCTGGGATTACTGGGGTGCGCCACTGCGCCCAGCTTCCCTGGCTCTTCTCTGCCAGGGTCTTGCCTTGCAGCCTCTTCGCTACCTACCTGTCATTTTTTCCTGTTGTTCT
>PVKS010021149.1:0-35683 GCA_004027875.1 Aplodontia rufa | reverse complement strand
TGCGTGCCAGGCAGGTGCTCCAACTGCTGAGCCACTGCTCCAGCCCCACTCACATAGTCTTGTAACTTGCTCCTGCATCTCCTTCAGTCATTGCTTAACTTATCCTGCAGTGAGGGCTTTCCTTCCCACCACGTTAAAGTGTAAATGCACTCTCCGCGGTCCTGATGATTCTTCTGTGCATTATCCAAAAAGCTCATCAGCCTCTGACAAGCTGTGTGTTTACTGAAATATTTGTCATCTGTTCCTTTAACCTCAGAGTCCTGCAGGAGTTGGGACTTTATATTCTAAACTGCTCTACCCTAGGGCTTGGCATACAGTAAATGCTCAATAACGTCCGAGGAACAAATGACCACATCAGTCTCCAATGAGTTTGGAACTCACCTCCAGAGCAGTGGAACTGCGCAGGAACTGGCATGATGCCACCTAGGTTAAACCGTTTCTTCGGCTGTCATGTGGGGAGAGGACAGAGTGTGAAACCAGGGGGAGCTGTGTAAGACAGTGCTGGCAGAACCACGAGAAATGCTGAATAAGTGTGGGCACTCTGCTTGTTCCATCATGTAGGCAGTTTGTGGCAGACCTACTGTGCACCAGGCTCGCTTTCAGGCACTGGAACACAGGTGTAGAAATGACACTAATCTGCTGTTTCTCTCACCGACTGGCTGGGCTGTGGGGGACCAGGGTGCAAGGGCCAGTTTTAGACCGAGGGAGCTGAGAAGTGGCCCTGTCCCCGCAGGCCTGCAGGTGGAGTTCATCAACCCCATCTTCGAGTTTTCGCGGGCCATGCGGCGCCTGGGCCTGGACGATGCCGAGTACGCTCTCCTCATAGCCATTAACATCTTCTCTGCTGACCGCCCCAACGTGCAGGAGCCCAGCCGTGTGGAGGCCCTGCAGCAGCCCTACGTGGAGGCTCTGCTGTCCTACACACGCATCAAGAGGCCACAGGTACTCAGGCCTGGTGCTACCTAGAGCCCATGGTGGCTGCTCCACAGAGCAGACTTGGTCCTGGGTGGGAGGGGAGTCCATGCCTACATGGATCATTCCAAGGCTCTGGTCTTGCTTCCTCTTCTGAGCCCAGGCTCTGCCTGCCCCACTGTGATGCTTTGAGCCTCAGCCACTCTCTGCTCACCACCGCTGTCCTGGGGCTCCTGTCCTTTAACCAAGGAGCTTAGCCTACCCAGCCACAGGGTACAGCCTGTGCTGTGCCTGGCAGCCCCCACCCTGGCTCTCCTGGCTGATTGAGGAAGGGAGGCCCTCCTTGCAGGCAGGGGCCCCGCCAGCAGCCACCGCCCTCCTCTTGGCTTGCAGGACCAGCTTCGCTTCCCACGCATGCTGATGAAGCTCGTGAGCCTACGCACACTGAGCTCTGTCCATTCGGAGCAGGTCTTTGCCCTGCGACTCCAGGACAAGAAGCTGCCACCTTTACTGTCTGAGATCTGGGATGTCCATGAGTAAGGGGCTGGCCACCCTGGGCCACAGCTTTGCCTGACCACCCTCCAACAGATGGACGCCATCACCCTTCCTCCTGGGGTGGCAAGGGGCCCTGACCATGCCTATGGTTTTACCTTGTGGCCTGAAGCACAGGCTCCTGCCCCACCAAGCCTCAGCCTTCAGGATGAGCCCCATTAGGGGTCTCTCCCTTTCCACCAAGTCTTCCAGGAAGGGTGATGGGTCACAGATCCTGAACTCTGACCTTTCCCACCCAGCTGCCCTCCCCACCCAGCTTACACCTCAAGCCTACTGCTCAATGCACCTTGAACAGAAGGAGGGGAGGGGAGGGCTCATAACTATCCTTCCCAGCCCAGGAGACCATAGGTCCCCCTCTTTCTCTGCTCCTTTTATTTAATAAAAACTAAAAACAAAATAAAAACAAGAAAACAAAATACGAGTACAAGCCAGCCCTAAGTGCGAGTAGAGATGGGTGGGCTTTCAGGGTCTTCATTAACACCAGCCTCTGAATCTAATTCAGTGGACAGGATGAGCAGCCACTTTAGACTGCCAGACTGCTGGGGATGACAGATCATCTCAGTCCAGGGAGATAGGGGCTGGCTGTGAGGGGGTCCAGGCCAGCAGGTGACAACCTGAGAGTCACCTCTCTAAACAAGGTAAATTGGAACGATATTTTTCCTTTGTATTTTTTATTTGGTACTAAGGATTGAGTGCAGGGATACTTTCCCCAAAGTCACATCTCCAGCCCCTCTCCTCCCCCCCTTTTTTTTTAAGAGAGGACAGTGAGAGAGAGAGAGAGAGACAGAATCGATTTTTATTGAGTTTTTTACAAGGCTTTCGTTGCTGTGACACTTAGTTGTGTACATGGGTGCTGCCAGGCAAGCGCTGTAACTGCTGAGCCACCACTCCAGCCCCTCCAGCCCTTTTTATTTTTTGAGACAGGGTCTTACTAAGTTGTTTAGGGCCTTGCTAAGTTGGTGAGGCTAGCCATCCTCCTGCGACCCTTGTGCCTCAGCCTCCTGAGCCACTGGGATTACAGGAATGCATCACTGTGTCCAGCTCCAGCCATTTTTATTTAGTTTTTAAACAGGATTGAATCCAGAGGCTCCTAATCACTGAGCCACATCCCCAAACCCCCCCCTTTTTTTTAAAGAGGAAAGGACAGAAAGATAGAATCAATTTTTATTTAGTTTTTCACATGGCTTTTGTTGCTCTGACATTTAGTTGTGTATGTGGTGCTGGGGTTTGAATCCACTTACTTGCGCATGCTGGGCAAGTGCAATAACCACCGAGCCAGCACTCCAGCCCCCTCTTTTTATTTTCTGAGACACAGGGTCTTCCTAAGTTGCTTAGTCCTCACTAAATTGCTGAGGCTGGCTTTGCACTTGGAATCCTCCTGCCTTAGCCTCCCAGGCCACTGGGATTATAGGTGTGCAGCACTGCACCTGAGTTCGGAATCACTTTTTTTTTTTTAAGAGAGGAACAGAAAGAATCAGTTTTATTTAGTTTTTCATGTGGCTTTCGTTGCTCTGACACTTCATTATGTTCGTGGTGCTGGGGTTCAAACCCACATCCTCATGCATGCCGGGCAAGCACCAGAACCACTGAGCCACCACTCCAGCCCTGGAACCATTTTTGAAGGGACAAGTACGATTTAAGGTGATGAAGGCTGAGGAGTTTTGTGCAGTCAGGTACTGTGCTGGCGATTCTGGAGAGGGACCGTTCATCCACCACATACTGATGGGGCAACAGCTTTAGGCTCTGGACACCTCAGTGGACAGAATGAAGTCTACACATGGGGCATGTTTGGGGACTGGTGGAGAGGGAGTGACAAGGAGCTTGGATGGAGGCAGCACAGGACAGTGGGAACTGGAAGGCAGGCACGGCGCCTCCACAGCAGATGCTTTTGATGGTATCTAAAATGAGAACCCGGGGGTTGGGCCTCTAAGTTGAGGGGCCACACGCATTAAGGGCAAGCTGTGGTTTTCTCGCACCGCAGTGAGTTGGGTGGAAACGCGGGCGAGGGGTACAGCCGCCTGGAGGACGCGCGGGAGAGCGGAAAGCTACGTTTACGGGGGCGGGGGACAACGGAAATGAGCGGTTACACCAATCCCCTAATTCCAGATAGCGTCCCAGGCACATCAAAGGTGTCCCCATTTTGCGCTAGTTGCCTACGGATGGGGAAACTGAGCCGGGAGCCGACCCTGTAACAGCCAACTTTGGCGGACACTTGTGTAGCTCCCGGGAGCGGCCTCGGGGGGAGGCGGGCGAGGAGAGGATTGCGCGCGCGCAGCGCCCGAAGGCGGGAGGCCCGGAAGAGCTGGGTCGCAGTGGGACCCGCTGCGCGGAGCACGCGGGACTGGGAAGGCGGCGGCCGGGACCGGTGTGGCCTGGGACCGTGCACGTCCTGCGGGGTCGGATTGCGCGGTATTTGTGGGCCTCGGCCGGGGCCGCTGCCCGATCGGAGGGGAGGGGCGTGGCTTAGGGGCACGGGGCGTGGCTCGGAAGCGATGGGCGTGGCTAAGTCGGCGCGGCGGCTCTGGGCCTGCGCGCGCCGGAGTCGGGGGTCAAGGCGGCGAACTCAGTGGCGGGAAACGCTGTTTGAAGCGGGTGAGTGCGGAAGAAGCGCTTTGGGGGCTCTCGACCCGGCGGGGAAGGCCCTGAGAGGGCCGCGCGGGACGTGGCAGCTCCCGGACACCCTCGCCGCGGGGGTCTGCCGGGCAGCGCTGGGTGCGGGGCGGGGAATCCGCGGCGCGCGGGGCAGTGCACGGGGCGGGGCCTGGCGTGGGGGCCGCGGCCCGGAGGCGCCGCGCGCTTGGCCGGCTCACGTGCGAGCACCGCGCCTTCCTGTATTCGCCAGGTGTCTAGTGCTCCGTGCCAGGCACTGGCCCAGGAGCAGTGGCCGCGGCGTCACCGAGTCCGAGAAGGTCCCCGCCTGGGGAAGGCAGCGCAGACAAGTCATAAGCAGCGTTAGTAAAGCCGTGCTTTCAGCCGTTGATGCCTTGCAGGAGGAGAAATTAAGCAGCCTCTTAGGGACACCACCGGAGGCAGCCTCCATCTTTAGCTGGAGTGAGCAGGAATCAGCCTGCCTGGGAAAGTTAGAAAGATCTGGGCAAGGACCCACACGGCCCAGAGGTAGAAAGGAGCTTGATGTGTCTTTAGCTGGAGCCGAGAGAACAGCAGAGAAATACACATGAAGTAGAGACGTGGGAGATCAGGTCCTGTAGGGGTTGGGCTTTTATTCCGGGTTCACTGGGGAGCATGGGGGCAGAAGAGCCGCCTGCCTTGTGAAAAATTTGCTGGCTGCCGTGTGGACATTGTATTATAGCAGAAGTAAGAGTGGAAAGAGAGACAAGTTAGGAGGTGAGGACACTGGGTGTCTCAGAATTGACTGGCTGTGCGGGTGAGGAGAGGGTGAGCCCAGAATGGCTGAGGGAGAAGCAGGCTGGTGGCACTAGTGACGGCAGAGCTGAGCTGGAGGAAGGAGACAAGGCGGGCTGATGTCACTGCCTCTGCCTCAGCTCCAGAAGCCTGTTGTCTTGTCCTTCCCTCTCCTTCCTGCCCCTTCTTCCTCCAGGCCTCTCCTGTCTTTAGAGGGCTTCCTTTGTTACTCCTGGCATTTGCCGCGCCCTTCAGTCCTCCCAGAATGTTCTTCAGTCTGCTCTTGTGGCAGGCACTTTGCAGGGTCCTCGGGAGCCAGTGATAATTCGGTTTGGCTGGGTGGGCAGGAGATCTCAGTCCAGGGTGTGGGAGCTCTCAAGAGGCAGTGCTAGAGGGTTAAGTTGGGGGAGGAAAAACAAAACAAAACGGGGGCAGTGCTAGTCTTAGGAAGCCAAATGAGGTACCTGGAGGCTCAGGGGAGGCTCTTTGGAGAGGGTGACACTTGGTGGGAGCCTAAACTCACATCTTTAAGTGACCATGCTGGTGACCCTGATGTAGACAAGGCCCTGGTCCCTGTTTTGGAGGAACTCACAAGCTGAACCTCCTCAGGGTGCACGCATGTGATAGAGAGTTGCACGAGGTGCCATGTGAGCCCACTGGGTGACAGCAGTCAGAGAGGCCCAAAGCATGACAAGTGTATAAATGCTTTCTGGGGGCAAAATGAGTAGTTGCATTTGTGATCAGTCATCCACTCAGATGTGCCTGAGCCAAACTGCAGTGGTGAACAAGACCGATCAGCTTCAAAGTCCGTCTCCCCTAGAATGGGGATGGAGCATCCTGTGTGTCCCCTGACACAGACCAGGCACACAGAGGCAGGCAGCACGGAGCGCTGGGTAATCATGGGCTCTGGAGCCAGCCTGTGAGTGTTAACCCTGGCTCTGTCCCACTCGGCTAGCTGTGCCATCTCAGCCAGGTGACTTCACCTCTCTGGGCCTCAGTTTAATAACCGTACCTGCCTCAGAGTATTTTGGATTCCTTTATTCATTCTTCATTCAGAAGATGGCTTTTAAGTTCCTTCTCTATCCCTGGAGTTTCTCCCAGATGTGTGAGCTGCTGTCGGAAACAAGACAAATTCTGTTCTTGTGGAGTTCCTGTCCTGGTAGTAAGGACAGACAGCTTCCCAGGCTCCTCCTACAGCACTGCAGTCCCCTCAGGGCCCTGGCGTCTTAGGTCTGGGTGAAGCCTGACAAGCTTTTCCCATAGACTCTGCTCAGGGCTCTTGGCGCTGGTCTAGGGGCCATTCTGAGAGCTCTGAGGATGGGTGCAGTGTGCCAGAACAGGGGACGCCCAGAAAAACACTGCAGAAGGCCGGAGAAGGCAGTGGACCTGCACACAGTCCTGATGGGGAAGGCAGTGTGAGCAGAGGCATGAAGGAGGGGAAGGGGAGAGCCGGGGACACCTAGGGAAGAGCGTTGGCCGTGTGACCACCTGTGCAAAGGCCCTGAGGCAGGACTGCCTGGTTGTTTAAGGAGCAGCAGGCCTGGAGCTGGAGCCACACGAGTCAGGCCGGGGGAGGTGGTGTCAGAAGGAGCTGCTGGCCCTGGTGGGGACGTGTGTCTGAGCAGAGGAGGGAAAGGATGGTCTGGCCTGTTAGTGCAGAGTCCTTCTGGCTGCCGTGTGGAGAGCATACCGACACGGTGGGACCAGGGAGACCAGAGTGAGGCCTTCGTCTTCGGTGTTTCTCCAGTGCATGCTATGTGCCAGGTGCCTGGGGAACTTGGCTGGACCAGCCTATCCTGCCTGCACTGAGCTCACATTCCAGCAGAGAGAGACAGCAGCAGTGCACAAGACAAAGAAGCCAGTGGCCCAGGGAGGGCGCACAGAGGACTGGGAAGTGGTTGGGCTCAGGTCTGTCGGAAGGTCTGGTGGGCAGGATTTGTGGTCAGTGTGTGTGTCCAGGGGACTCCAAGGTCATTGGCCTGATGGAAGCTGCCATTTACCAAACTAGGGGAGACCGTGGGATGCACAGAGCAGCTTACAAGGATCAGGAGCTCAGCTTTGGAGTCCAAGGTGCCCAAAGGGACATGCTGCCAGTGGAGCTGTCCAGAGGGCCGCTGGATCTGTCAGCTTGGGTAGGGGTCCAAGGCCGGAGACGCACAGAGTTGTCATCTTCTAGGAGGGCTGGGGGCGTGGCCCAGTGGGAATGCTTGCCAGCATGGGTTCCATCTCTAGCACCTCCAAAAATAAAAAAGCTGGACTGGAGCGGTGGCTCAGCGGTTAGAGCACTTGCCTGGCCCCCATGAGGACTCAGGTTCAAACTCCAGCATGTGCACAACTAAGTGTCTGAGAAACAAAGACCAGATTGGAAAAAAAAAAACAAAACAACTAAATAAAGTTTACCAAAAAAAAAAAAAAAGCTATCAGATTCATGAGTTGGGATGAGGCCCCTGAGGAGAGTCATAGAAAACCAGCCAGCACTTGCTGGGTTGGTTACTGTAGCCGCCACTGAGCATACGCTACTGAAGGACCTGGGAGGGGAAGAGTAGTTCTTGCCAAGCGCTTGTCCTGTGCCAGGGTGGGTAAGAGGGTGATGGGGGGCTTTTCCTTCATGATGCGTTTCACCTGGTAGCAGAGAACAAATCATGGTGCATCCCCACAGAGGGAAACAGGCACAAAGAGGAGTGCAGCCCTGAGCGCAGATGGGCCTTGGAAACATCAGGTGGAAGAAGGACCAGCGTTGATGGGTGGTTTCCTAGCGTTGGGGGCCATGAAAGTGGTACACCTTGAATTGCGATGATTGTGCAACTAAGTATTCTAAACCATTGAACAGTACTTCACGAGTGGATCCTATGTTGTGTAAAGCAACACCTGAACCAAGCTGTGGCAAAATAAAGCCACTTTCACCCTGTCCCCGGAAGCCATCCTTCACCCTGTGCCCGGAAGCCAGACTACCAGGTTCCTCCCTTCAGAGCGATGCATTAAGAGCAAATACGTTTTCTTCCCCCCACCTCATTAGGAAATACCCCTCTTCTGTCTGTTTCCTCCCCAGCTTCTGAAAAGTTTAAAACCTGTGGAGATGGTGCAGGATGCACCTATGGCCCCCCTCCTCTCAGCCTCCTTGTCAGGACATCGGGAAGCGCGTTTGCCTGGCTTGTGGACATGCATTCCTTTCTTTTCCTTGTTTTGGCTAAACTCTTTGAAAGGTGCGGTCACAATGAGACTTATTCCATCTCCAGCAGGGCTCTCCTAGGAACGGGGTCACCTACCTGCACAACTGTGGTAGGATCACCATAATCAGGCGGTCATGCCTGGGACAGTCATCCTGTTGCTGAATCACAGTTATCCCAGTTAGATCCTCCATAGCCAGTTTCGATCGCATCTGCAGTCACACATGACATTCATGATTATGACAGCTTTTTCTTTCTTTTATGGCATTGACAGTTTTAAAGAACCAGACCAGTGGTCACCTGCCTTCACTTTGGTTTTGTTTGTTTCCTAGTGACTAGAATCAGGGTAAAGATTTTCTTGTTAGACCTCTCTACCCCCACTTTTTTTTTAATACAAAACATAAAAGTCTAAGTACACCTTCTGTACCTTACTCTATCTATGGAACAATGCCTCTTTGAGAGCCTTCCCTATCAGTACTTGGGGAGCTTCCTCGTTCCTTTGTAGAGCAGCATAGTATTCCATTGAGTAGAATTAACGTAATTTATTTGAACAGTCTCCTAGGGGAGGACATTTAGGTGGTTTCCAGTCTTTTCGGATTTCAAACAATGCTGCCGGAAATAACCTTGTAAATACCTTTTTTTTTTTTTTTGATGTGATAATATATCTGTAGCATAAATGTCTAGATATGGTATTACCTCCAAGCTTTTATGTGTGTAATTGAGGTGTAATTTACATTTAGTGAAACGCACAGGTCTCAGGCATGCAGCTTGGTGTAGTGTGTTCCCTCATCCTAGGAGATTTCCTTATCCCTACCTTGTCAATGTGTCCCACCTGAGAAGCAGCCCCTAATCTGATCTCGGTCCTGTAAGTCAGTGGGTCTGTTCTTCATGTGAATGGCGACCTATGACGTGCGCTTCCCTTCTGTATTGCGATAAAGTCAAGCATTTCAAGTGAACAACTCAGCAGCGTTCCATACGCTCACTGTGTTGTTCGTGCAGCGCCTCTGTCTCATTCCAAAACATCCCATCACCTCGGAAGACAGTCCCATGCCCATTAAGCGGTCACTCCCCACCCCCAAGCGTGTGTATTTCACACCTGCTTTTTTCACCCAGCACCTTTGCTTTTTGTTGTTGTTTTGTTTTGCACAGTGCAGAGTTGTCGAACCCAGCTCTGTCCCTGGGCTGCACCTGCACCTGGTCGCTGAGATTCCCTACCACCGTGCTTCTCGGTCACTGGCAGCTCTGATGCCGTGCCGCGTGCGGATGCCTGCCTTAGCACGTCCCTAGTCAGTTCAGAAGCTTGCAGTCTTTCTTTCTTAAGGTCTGCCCTGGACTGGGCACAGAGGCACACACTGTGATCCTAGCATTCAGGAGTCTGAAGCAGGAGGATTACAAGTTTGAGGCCAGCCTGGACAGTGAGACCCTGTCTCAAAATTAAAAAGGACTGGGTGGTGGCGTTTCATGGTAGAGCACCTGTGAGTTCAGTTCCCAGTGCTGCAAAGGAGAGGGGTGGGGCTGGGGGTGTCTCAGTGGTGAAGGACCACTGGGTTCAGTCCCCAGTAGCACAAAAAGAAAAAACAGGTGAAGAGCCATCTGTCTTGAGGCTGATGTTTTGTGTGCTACAGTGGCCTCTGAACTGGGTAAGGTCACCACAAAGGGCATTTGAGGGCACTGAAAAAATTTTTCCTGCGTCAATGTTAAGTGTTCTAGACCTGGTCCTGTACTGTGGTTATTGAAGGGCAGGTCCTTATTCTTTCTTTCTTTTTTTTTTCCTAAAAAGAGGGAGAGAGAGGAAAGAGAGAGTCAACTTTATTTTTCCATCTGGCCTTTGTTTCTTTGACAGCTAGCTGTGTATGTGATGCTGGGGTTTGAACCCGGGTCCTCGTGTATGCCAGGCAAGCGCTGTAACCACTGAGTGCTGAGTCACTGCTCCAGCTCAGGTCCTTATTTTTACTTTTTTAAAGAGACAGGGACAGGGGGCTGGAGCTGTGGCTCAGTAGTTACGGCAACTGTCTGGCATTCGCGAGTACGCAGGTTTCAAACCCCAGCACCACATACACAACGAAGTGTTGGAGGAACGAAAGTCACATGAAAAACTAAATAAAATTGTTTCTCTCTTTCTATGTGTCCTTTTTTCTTTAAAAACTAAAGAGAGAGGGGTTGGGGCAGAGCGCTTGCCTAGCATGTGTAAGGCCCTGAGTTCAGTCCTCAACCCTGGAAAAAAAAAGAAAGAGACAGGGACAGTGAGAGAGAAAGAATCAGTTTTATTTAGTTTTTTGTGTGGCTTTTGTTGCTCCAGCACCGTCATGTACGTGGTGCTGGGAGTCGAACTCACATCCTTGCACGTCAGGCAAGCACCTCTGAGCCACCGCTGCAGCCCCGGGGTCCCTGTTTTATGTTTTTTGTTTTTTGTTTTCAGGGCTGAGGACCGAACTCAGCCTTGGGCATGCTTGGCAAGCGCTCTGCCACTGAGCTAAATCCCCAACCCCATAGGGTCCCTGTTTTTAAGAGCTGCTGAGTGTGGAGGGCGGGGGTGTGGCGACTGCCCCCACCTCTCGGATGTGCAGGAAGGAGTGTGTGTGCGAGCATGTGCCCTGCAGCCTGCAGGTTCCTTTGAGCGTAAAGCTTTGCAGTGGAAAGGGATTTTGGTGTCTGGTCACCGTGGGAAGCTCTGAGGTGCTCTTGTTGCAGCGTCCAGGGGCAGGGAAGGGACTTGATAAGATGTGTTTCAGGCCCTGCCCTGCACTTCCTGCAGCCACTGCCTCCCTTTGGTTCGCTGGAAGGAGGGCCCTGGCAGATGGGCTGGTGGGTGGCCATGGGCGTGGGGCAGAGGCTTCTGGGAAATAAAGGGATGTGCTGGGGCCCCTGACGGAAGGCAGGGTGGGCCAGGAGCCAGAGGTTGTGGGTGACGGCTGGAGTAAGCGGGGAGGGAGATGTGGGCTTGAACGAGAGGGACAGGTCACATAGGAGCAGAATGGGGCCCTCCACTAGCCAGTGTGTGGGTGAGAGCTGCATGTCTCAGCCATTCCAGAATGTTCAAAGGCTCACGTTGCAGTGGGTGCCTGGGTAGGTGCCTGGGAGGCCCCGGAGGTGGTGGAGGGTCTGATGAGAAACCCACAAGCTTCGTCCCCTCGGCAGGATGGACGGCAAGCGGCACTCAGGCCCAGGCCCTGGCGTGCCCCCGAAGCGGGCCCGTGGGGGTCTCTGGGATGAGGAAGAGGCACTGCCACCATCCCAGTTCGAAGAGGACCTGGCACAGATGGAGGAGATGGAGGCAGAGCAGGAGGAGGAGGAGCTGCAGCCGGCCCTGGAGGGGGCTGCAGAGGGTGAGGCTATGCGTGGGAGCCCCTGCAGCCTGGCTTCTGGGGTCAGCCACAGAGCTGACCTTTGGCCCATTTTGAGTCCTCCAGAGGTATGACCTTTGACCCCACATCAGTGTGCTTCCTCCGTGGCTTGAAGCTTCTATTCTGACCATGACCCAGATCACCACCTCCACCTGACTTCCTGCAGATTGGGCCATGGAGGAACCCAGGGGCTGGCCCAAGAGGGTTGCTGGTTCTCCCCAAGGTCAGACACCAACTCCATCAAACCTGCTTCCCCACCCCCATCCAGGGCAGTTCTCTGCAGCCATAGATCCCCGCTGGCTGCGGCCTAACCCGACCGGACTGGACCCCCAGAAGGATCACCTCATCTTCCAGCAGCTGGAGATTGACCATTATGTGGGTGAGTTAGGGGCTGCGGGGAGGGGCCCTGGCTCTGCCCCCCTGGCAGTCACAGCCTGTGGGAGCAATGGACACAAGCAGTCCCCACCACGGTGACCTCAGCTCTGAGACGGAGGCCCAGAGCAGAGGTGAGGAGGGGCAGTTACTCTCCTTGTGCTGAGTTCAGGGAGCCAGATTAAAAAATGTCCCCGATGGTTCCATGTGTGTGGACGGTGACAAGACAGATGTGGGTGCCGTGGCCGGGTGATTCAGGCTCAGCCATAGGGAGCTGATCTCCCTCCCAGCTTCCTGGTGGTTGCAGGAACCTGTCCATGGTCAGTGTTCTGAGGTGACACCGCTTTACTTTTTACAAGCTGCTTTACTTTTTACAAGCTGTGTTTTCGTGCTGTGACACAGGATGGTGCCAGGGAGGAGAGCAGGGCGGGGGCAGCCCCAGGCTGCAGGAAGGAAGCTGAGGGCACCCGCTTTACCCTTGACCACCAGGCCCAGCGCCACCCCTGCCAGGGAGGCCTGCACCGTCCTGTGGAGTGGTGCCCGTGCTCCGTGCCTTTGGGGTCACCGATGAGGGCTTCTCTGTTTGCTGCCACATCCACGGCTTTGCACCCTACTTCTACACCCCAGCACCCCCTGGTGAGTGCCCCTGACCTGGGTGCCCCTCCTCCTGGCCTCCAGAGGCCCCTCTGACTGGTCCTCCCACACCAGGTTTTGGAGCCGAGCACCTGGGCGACCTGCAGAAGGAGCTGAACACAGCCATCAACCGGGACCAGCGTGGAGGCAAAGAGCTCTCAGGTCCTGCAGTGCTGGCCTTGGAGCTGTGTTCACGAGAAAGTGAGTGTCACCTGGCACCGGTGGGGGCTGGGGGGCCATGGGCTGGTGCCAACCGCCTCTCTCCACAGGCATGTTCGGGTACCACGGCCACGGCCCGTCTCCATTCCTGCGTATCACCCTGGCGCTGCCCCGCCTCGTGGCTCCTGCCCGTCGCCTTCTGGAACAGGGCATCCGTGTGGCGGGCCTGGGCACCCCCAGCTTCGCTCCCTATGAGGCCAATGTGGACTTCGAGATCCGGTACAGCTCCTGCCTTCCCTCTGCCCCGTCTCCCACACACACCCTCGGTCAGCCTCTGCCCATGGCCCTCCTCGCCTCCAGGTTCATGGTGGACGCAGACATCGTTGGCTGCAACTGGCTGCAGCTCCCAGCTGGGAAGTACGTCCTGAGGCCACAGGCGAAGGTACACAACTCCCCAGGGGGACGGGGGCTGGGACCTGCTGCCACTGACGTACACCATCCCACAGGTCACGCTGTGTCAGCTGGAGGCGGATGTGCTGTGGTCAGAGATAGTCAGCCACCCCCCAGAAGGACCGTGGCAGCGCATTGCGCCCCTGCGTGTGCTTAGCTTTGACATCGAGTGTGCTGGTCGCAAAGGTCTGCCTGGGGCCTGGCTCCTCGCCCCCGTGGATACCAGGGATGTGCCAAGCTGTGGCTGGTGAAGGGGAGGGAGATCCCAGCAGAGGAAACTGTCAGGGCACAGGCCCTGTATGACTGGAACGGAGCGGGCGGAGGACTCATGGATCTTGCAGGGTCTGCCAGCAATGGGGACAGAGGTGTGGGTGTGTGGGTTGGATCAGAGTGCAGCCACTCTCTGGTGTTGGGAGCAAGAGGCAGGAGTCAGGTCCCTGCATCCCCTCTTCCCTCTCCTCTTTCCTTAGGCATCTTCCCTGAGCCTGAGCGCGACCCCGTGATCCAGATTTGCTCACTGGGCCTGCGCTGGGGTGAGCCAGAGCCCTTCCTGCGCCTGGCACTCACCCTGCGGCCCTGTGCTCCCATCCTGGGCGCCAAGGTGCAGAGCTACGAGCAGGAGGAGGAGCTGCTCCAGGTGGCTCTTGTTCTGTGCTTCTGGTATTTCCTCGGCCCCTTTGTCCAGTGCCCCCAGCCCAGCTGTGTCAGGCCCCAGGCTGGGAGATGCTCTTCTTAAGTTTGAATGTTAGGCTAAATATTTCTCCCGGGTTCTGTGATGCTTTAGAAGTCCTGGGGGGGCTTCTGGAACATCCTGGGAGTCGGAGTATCTGAAACGGGACAACTCTTACCCCTTGTGCTCCTGTGCCCAGGCCTGGTCTACCTTCGTCCGCAAGGTGGACCCTGACGTGATCACCGGCTACAACATTCAGAACTTCGACCTCCCTTACCTCATCGCTCGGGCCCAGACCCTCAAGGTGAGCCGTGGCCAGCGGGGCAGCCCCTTCTTCTGTAGTCTGTCCTTGGGGCCTCCTTGCCTTGAGTGGCTGCATGGCCAGTGGCTCCCGCTTTAGGGCTGTCCTGCAGCCTGTCATCCCCAGCCACTCGAGACATCGTGGGCCTGGCCCTGCCCTGCTCATGGCCCAAGAGGTTGCTGGGCAGGATTGCAGTTAAGCGGAAGGGCCCGTGCTCGGGTGGGCGCAGCAGGTGGGGGCTCCGGGCTGAGGAGATAAGCAGGACATGAGGAAAGCAGCAGCGAGGATGAGGAAAGAGGGAGTGTTTTGGTTTTGCTTTGTTTTTGAGAATCAGATTTATTTAGTTTTTCGCGTGGCTTTCATTGCTCTGATGCTCTGTTGCGTACGTGGTGCTGGGGTTCGAACCCGAGTCCTTGTGCATGCCAGGCAAGTGCCGTAACTGCTGCAGCCCCCAAGAGGGAGATTTTTGAAGCGTGTGGCAGGCCTGGATGCTGTTGTCCAGTACTGGGTGTGCAAGAGCCTTGGTCCTCCACTGCTACAATAACAGACTGTCAGGCTGGGTGGCTCCAAGCCACGGAAATGGGTCTGGTTCCAGAGTCAGTGGGACAGGTCCCTCTGTGGCTGGGAGGATGCATCTGCCCAGGCCCCTCTCCTTGGCTTGCAGATGGCCTTCTCCCTGTGTATCTCTGGGTCTAATTTGCCCTTTCTGAGGACATGGTCACATTGGATTAAGTCCACCCTGCAGACCTCACGTTAACTTAATCCACCGACAGACTCTCGTGTCTGAGGCACCAGGGGTTATGCCCTCTTGAGGGCATAAATCAGCCCCTAGTGTGGTACATTGTGGTTTTTCATTTTTAATTTTCTGTGTGTCTGGCCAATTTGGCAATGAGAAAGCAGAACAAAACAGACTTACCACCCCAGCTGCACCAGCACGTCTCCCCCCCCATGCTGGCATTGGTAGCCAGCCACCGCACCTTGACCCAGCCTCAGTCTCCCGCAGGCTGTGTCCCCAGCAGCTCGCGAGGACCCCACTCCACCCTGCTCCCTAGTGTGCTCAGTGGCCTCTGCTCCAGCTCAGCTCTTCAGGCTGCCTGCCTCCTGCCCCTGCCCCCACCTGGCTGTCCCCAGGCCCCATCCACTCACCTCCCCTGAGCTCTGTCCTCCCAAGCTGTCAGCATCATCCACAGATTTGTTCCTCTTCCTGTTCCCCATCTGGTGCAGCCCATCAGGTCCCCAGCTGTCTCTCAGCCTGAGCTGCAGCTTCGTTCCCCACCCCACCCCACCATCCCTTGTCCTTACCCCCACAGCTCTTGGGTCTCTGCTTCCAGCACCCCCACGTCACTTATAGGGGTTGTGGTTAGTCCCCATCTCTTCTGGGCCCTGGGAGGGGCCTCCTGTCCTGGCTTCAGTGTCCTGGCTATCACCCCCGCAGGTGCAGGCCTTCCCTTTCCTGGGCCGTGTGATTGGCCTCCGTTCTAACATCCGGGACTCGTCATTCCAGTCGAAGCAGATGGGCCGGCGAGACAGCAAGGTGGTCAGCATGGTGGGCCGTGTGCAGATGGATATGCTGCAGGTATGGCCTGGCCGGCGGGTCCCAGGCCTTGCACACGCTGCCTGGACCTGTGCCCACCCACCCTCGCCCCCCAGGTGCTGCTTCGGGAGTACAAACTCCGCTCCTACACGCTCAACGCCGTGAGCTTCCACTTCCTGGGCGAGCAGAAGGAGGACGTGCAGCACAGCATCATCACCGACCTGCAGGTGCCCGGCCTCCACCCCACCGGGCCTGGCCTCTCACCCAGAACCTGTTCTCCTGACCTCTGAGCTCACCTCGACCTCCTGTCCTACTTCTGGTCCTCTTTAGTGACCTTGCCTGCCACCCTCCTTCCTTTCCTGTCACTGGACCTTGGCTCTGCCCCTGCCCTGAGCCCTCGTCCACTCCAGCTCCTCAGACTGCCCCTTTCCTCAGACCTGCATCCCCAGCCTCCCTCGACCTCTGGGTGCCTTCCCCCCACCCCTCCGCCTCCCTGCCCTGACCCCACTGTGCTGACTGCAGAACGGGAATGACCAGACCCGCCGCCGCCTAGCCGTGTACTGTCTCAAAGATGCCTTCCTGCCGCTGCGGCTGCTTGAGCGGCTCATGGTGTTGGTGAACGCTGTGGAGATGGCACGTGTCACCGGCGTGCCCCTCAGCTACCTGCTCAGCCGCGGCCAGCAGGTCAAGGTTGTGTCCCAGCTGCTGCGGCAGGTCAGTGGGCGAGGGCAGGCCCGCCTGCACCAGTCCCCGCCAAGGGGCCCTGCCAGGTGCCCCAGTGTGATCACTCACCCAGCCCCTCCCCAGGCCATGCGTGAGGGGCTTCTGATGCCCGTGGTGAAAACAGAGGGCGGTGAGGACTACACAGGAGCCACCGTCATCGAGCCCCTCAAAGGGTGAGGTCCCGAGGCTGAGGGGCAGCAGGGACTGGGGGCTCTTGGGCCTGACTCCTCCTGTGACCTCCCTGCCAGGTACTACGATGTCCCTATTGCCACCCTGGACTTCTCCTCGCTGTACCCATCCATCATGATGGCCCACAACCTGTGCTATACCACGCTCCTGCGGCCCGGGGCTGCCCAGAAACTGGGGTACGGTACCCACTTTCAGCATGTGTCCACGGGTGGGGGTCTGGAGGGGCTGAAGCCAGGACTGCAGGTGACTGGAGGAGGGGGCAGCCCCACAGTACCGCTGTCTTCCCACCTAGCCTGACCGCAGATGAGTTCATCAAGACACCCACGGGGGACGAATTTGTGAAGACATCCGTGCGCAAGGGGCTGCTGCCCCAGATCCTGGAGAACCTGCTCAGTGCCCGGAAGAGGTGGTCTCTCGAGCCCCCTCCCCGACATGCTCAGAGCCCCCCGGGGCTGGCTGCCCCTGTTCCAGGGCTGCCTGTGGGAACTCACCTCCTCCAGGCAGGAGCCTTCCCCATGGGCCAGGCTGCTCTGCAGCACGTGGCGCCCCCTTCTGGATAGGCACCCTGAGCAGTGTGCAGGCCTGGGGCACTGTGTGAGTGGCCTTCGCCCCTCTTCCCAGGGCCAAGGCTGAACTGGCCCAAGAGACAGACCCCCTTCGGCGGCAGGTCCTGGATGGGCGGCAGCTGGCACTGAAGGTGAGCGCCAACTCCGTCTATGGCTTCACCGGAGCCCAGGTGGGCAAGTTGCCTTGCTTGGAGATCTCACAGGTGAGCGTCCCGGCCCCTGGCGACAAGTGGGGGTGGCAGCTGGGCCTTGCAGAGGGAAGCCGGGGCGGGGCCCGTGGGTGGAGCTGTAGAGCGGGTCAGGGCCTTTTGGAGAGAGGATGCTGGCGAGGCTGGAGCAGTTGGCTCCTTCCTCAGCATCTTAGCTTGGGCTGTGTTGGGCTTAGCTCTGTGCCCTGGGGTACAACAGTGAGAAACAGATGAGCTTGCTCACCACCTAGTGGGGACACAAGTGGCACCCAGGGCTCTGTAGAGGGATGCAGCCAGGCCAGGCGGGACACTCTGAGGGTGCCCAGTGGGAGACCAGGTGACCAGGTTTGCTCCTGTGTCTCAGGATCACCTGACAGACACACTACCCCCACCATCTACCCTTCAGCCCACCTCCTCTGTGCCCACCTCCTCTGTGTCCCTGCGAGGGGGAGGAGGGCAGATTCCTCAACTGGGTCCCTTGACCTGTCACTCACAGAGCAGGCAGAGTCACCCTCCACTGTGGGTGTGAGGACCCTGGTGAGGGTGCCCAGCAGCCCTGCTCCTGGCCTGACCCACAGCAGCTCTGCAGCTTGGACAGACCATTCACAGGGATGCCTCCTAGGGCCTGAGTCCGCCACGTGGGGGTCTGCCCACTCAGCCTCCCCCCTGGGCTTTGGGGAGCTGCACATTCTAGACAGTGTGTACCTCTGCTAGTTACCTCCAGGCACCAGGCGCTCCCTCCCCGCAGTGCAGGAGGCTCCACGGGATGGGTAGAGGCTCAGCAGGGAGGCTGGCAGGAGCTCCAGTGGGGCACTGAGCACACCCCCCATCTGCAGTTCTGGCCCCCACCACTCCCATTCACTGATTGGGCTGTAATCTAATCCAGCAAAAAGCTACAGGTGAAGTCAGCAGAGGAAGAGGTGTGCGGGGCAGGGTCTGGGAGGGACTGTCCCAGCCATGGCTTGTGATAACACATGGCACATGGAACTGCGGAGATTCACTCGAGCTTGGTGTCCCGGATTTCCTTGAGGGTCACTCCTGTAGCCTGAAGCCACTCACCTGACTGACCTTAGTTACTACTCAGTTTCCAGGTCCCCCTACCCTGAGGTCACGCTGATAATGGTAGCCCCGGGCCCCAGGCATAAACCGCCTTGTTATTATGAACTGCCCGGTGTGGCTCACGGGCTCTGGTAAACAAAGCCACTCTTGTTGGGCAGGACAATCCAAGCACTTAGAGGCCCTGTCCCAGGGCCAGGCCAGAGCCAGACCTTCCCTTGCTCAAAGTGAATCCTTTACTCCATGCCACCCTTGCTCCCTTGTTCAGCCTTTAATCATCCCCAGGTGGCTCCCTGGTGGGAATGGGTAGATACTGGGGCACGAGCTCTAGCCCCAAAGCATAGGTGAGACCTGGCAGGCACCACCCTCCCCAGAGCTGCCTGTTACTGGCTCTGTCTCTGCCTTTTCTCTCGGCTCTTTTCTTCCGCTTCTCCATTCTCTTTTGGCCTCTTCTTATTTCTGTCTCAAGAGCAGAGGATGGAATAGTAGTAAAGAACTAAATCACTCAAGAAAAAAACTGAGGAAAGAAAAAGGAACATGGAGCAGATGGAACAAGCAAAAGGCAAATGATAAAATTGCAGATTTCAGTACAGTAATCACACTAAGTGTAAACGGATTAAACACTCCAGTTAAAAGATATAGATTACCAGGCGTGGGGGGTAATCCCAGCTACTTGAGAGGAAAACAAAGTAAGTTTACCTGACTGGATCCACACAAACAGAAGAATCATCCTCACCCCGAGTGCCTGGGCTCAGGTTCTGCATTTATAAGAGAAGTGGGAAGGTCGTTGCCTGATGTGGGTGATACTGTCCTGGCCTGGCTGGGTCATTGCACTGCTGGCTTTGAGGGGCAGACTGGGAACGCCAGTGGCCCTGCACACACAGCTGCCCTGCCTGGTGGTGTCAGAGACACCGAGTCGTGGCCTCTTCAGACTCCAGCCTTCCTCTCGCTCCTTGGGTTTAGTCAGTTCCTGTCGGTGCCCTGAACTCGGAGCTGGAAACCCAGGTATTTCTCATGTACTGTTGAAGGACGTTGTAGTAACCCCGTTTGCAGATTTGGAAACCAAAGTCCAGGAGCCCACACCAATGGGAAGTGGCAGAGCAGGACCCGTCTCAGCCACGTGCACCATACGCAGCGTCTGGACCTTGGCTCTGCCTGTTTTTGTCCCCACAGAGTGTCACTGGATTTGGGCGTCAGATGATCGAGAAAACCAAGCAGCTGGTTGAGTCCAAGTACACAGTGGAGAACGGCTATAGCGCTGATGCCAAGGTCAGGGCCAGGGCTGCAGGGGAGCTGGGCCCCTGCATCCTGCCTCTAGTCACAGCCCGCCTTCTGTCCTGGGTGTCCCTGGGGCCTGGTCAGCAGGAAGTATCCTCCCTCTCGCCCCTCCCAGGTGGTGTATGGTGACACAGACTCTGTCATGTGCCGCTTCGGGGTCTCCTCTGTGGCTGAGGCAATGGCCCTGGGGCGGGAGGCTGCAAATTGGGTGTCCAGTCACTTCCCACCACCCATCCGGCTCGAGTTTGAGAAGGTACGTGGGGCCCCTGCAGTCAGAGCAAGTGGACTCCCAGGCTCGGGTCTGGTCATCAGGAGGCCTCTGATCTTGGGGAACCAACTCAAGAGTTTTGATAGCCCTTTCTTTGGGTTCATAAATCTGGCATGGAAGTGGTTCGCTGCCTGGCTTCTCTCGAGTTTAGGGGTCTGGGTTTTGGAAACCTACCAAGCCTGGACCTTTGTTACACAATACAGCGTTTGTGTTTTAAAAACCTTGTCACGGGCTGGGGTGTGGCTCAGTGGCCGAGTGTTTGCCTGGCATGAGTGAGGTCCTGGGGTCAATCCCCAGCACCTGATTTGGGGGCTTCCCAGTATCTGTCAGGTATGGGGCCCTCTGGTGTCTGTGCACCGTTGTCCAGTGTCCCCAGCTCCAGGGTGCATCTGGTGTGGCTCTGGGAGTCCTCATGCTGGGTGTTTGCCCCGTGTCTTAAACACTCAGATTCGAGAGATTCACTCCCCTCATCTGGACCTTCGTCTCTTCTCCCTTTAAGTGGCTACCTCATTGTACCCACATTTGGATCCTTGTTTTGTGGGCTGCTTCTAGGTTTGTCCCGTTGATTCAGATTGGGGGTCACTGAGATGTTGAGGGTTCTCAGAAGCAATCTTAGGGTCCATCTCGTTAGGCTCAGGGCTTCCTAAGAGTCTGAGTTCTGCTTCTCAGGGACCTTCTGTGCATGGTATGTGTCTGGGAGGAGTCTCAGGGTTGGGGACTGGCCTCTAGCCTCAGGGCTTTCTGCCACGGGTCCCTCCCAGGTCTATTTCCCCTACCTGCTTATCAGCAAGAAGCGTTATGCTGGCCTGCTCTTCTCCTCGCGCTCTGATGCCCACGATAGAATGGACTGCAAGGGCCTGGAGGCGGTGCGCAGGGACAACTGTCCCCTCGTGGCCAACCTTGTCACTGCCTCATTGCGCCGCCTGCTTGTGGACAGGTGTGTGGCTAACCCAAGGGGTCCATGCCCCAGCCTCTTCCCTCAGACCGGGGGTCCAGGCCCCAGCTTTCTTCTTCAGACCAAGGAGTCCATGCCCCAGCCTCTTCCCTCAGACCAGGGGTCCATGCCCCAGCCTCTTCCCTCAGACCCTGGGTCCAAATCCCAGCCTCCTCCCTCAAACCAGGGATCCAGGCCCCAGCCTCCTCCCTCAGACCCAGGGGTCCATGCCCCAGCCTCCTCCCTCAGACCTGGGGGTCCCTCTCCTGTCCCCTGGAGACTTGGTGTCTGCTCCAACTGTCCTCCAAGGTGCTGCAGTGGTGAGTGGGTTGCATGGCTGAGTTAGGCTCTGCGTGGCCACTTTGCAGTCTTTGGTCCAGCCCCTCCCTGCCCTGGGTCTCAGTCCCACAGCTAGTGAAGGTCCCAGTCCTGTCCTCAACCACTGGTGACACCTGGCTGTCTGGCCCACTCTGCCCCCAGAGACCCCGAGGGCGCCGTGGCCCACGCAAAGGACATCATCTCAGACCTGCTATGCAACCGCATTGACATCTCGCAGCTGGTCATCACCAAGGAGCTGACCCGCGCCGCAGCCGACTATGCTGGCAAGCAGGCCCATGTGGAGCTGGCTGAGAGGTCTGCCCAGTGGGGGGGCTCGGCCAGAAATAGCCCCTCCTGCCAGCTGGGCCACCACTTCCTGCGCCCCCCACCCACCTGCCCAACCCACCCACCGCCTTGGTCTCCCCACAGGATGAGGAAGCGGGACCCCGGGAGTGCACCCAGCCTGGGCGACCGTGTCCCCTACGTGATCATCAGTGCTGCCAAGGGCGTGGCTGCCTACATGAAGTCCGAGGTCAGGCCCACCTGGGCTGCCTGCTCCCTCCCAGCTCTGCGGCTCTCACTTCTGCTTTCCAGGATGGGCGGGCCCTGGGGCCCCTGAGAACGCCCCCATGCACCCCTGGGACAGCTCCTGTGTCTCACCCTCAGTGTGCCCCATTGTCCTGCCCCTGCTCTGCCTCCTGTGGAAAGGTGGTCCCTGTGCACCCCCTGTGCATGCAGCATCTGTTCCCGTCCTGTTCCCTGGGTTCCTGCTCAGCCTAGGATCATCACCCCCTCCTACCCAGTGCGGAGATCCAGTTGTCAGCCTGGTGATCTCTGACCCCTGTAGCCCCTTCCTCAGCTCTGCCTCCTGCCTTGAATTCTGGCCCTTCCTTGGTGACCAGAGGGCCCCCACCCACAGCTTCCAGCATGGGTCACAGCCTGGTGGAGACTTCCCATGACCTCTGACCCATTCCAGAGTCACTTAGCTTTGGTACCGCCTCCAGGGTGGTGCCCATGCCACTGCCCCCCTCCCCTGAGCCCTCAGCAGCCCCAGGCCGCAAGCCCCCGGCTGGCTGCCCACCGTACTGTGGCCCATCCCTCCCACAGGACCCCCTGTTCGTGCTGGAGCACAGCCTGCCCATTGACACGCAGTACTACCTGGAGCAGCAGCTGGCCAAGCCACTCCTCCGCATCTTCGAGCCCATCCTAGGCGAGGGCCGTGCAGAGGCTGTGCTGCTGCGTAAGGGCAGGGGTGCAGGGGCGGGGGAGGCGCAGGGACAGATGCATGGCTGCCTCACGCTCCCCTCCTGCAGGGGGTGACCACACGCGCTGCAAGACCGTACTCACGGGCAAGGTGGGCGGGCTCCTAGCCTTCGCCCAACGCCGCACCAGCTGCATCGGCTGCCGTACGCTGCTCGACCACCAGGGTGAGACCCCCACAAGCTGGCCATGAGTCGGGGGCTCCCCTCTGCCTTCAGCCCACCCCAGGGTCCCCGGCCCAAGCCCTGGGAGTTCCCCAGGGGAGTTTTCCCCACACACTTGTTCCCTTGTTCTCCAGCCTCTGGGGACTTTCACGAACCGGGATGGGCAGCGGGTGGGGAAGGGACAGAGATGGGGTGGCCTGGGCCCTGGCTCAGCCCCAGCATCTCTGCTGATCTGCCCCTCCCCAGGAGCCGTGTGCAAGTTCTGCCAGGCCCGGGAGTCAGAGCTGTATCAGAAAGAGGTAAGGGCAGGAGCCTGGAGCGGGAGCAAGAGGGCCCCGGGTGCCCTGCTCAGCCCCTGCCGTCCCCAGGTGTCCCACCTGAATGCCTTGGAGGAGCGCTTCTCACGCCTCTGGACCCAGTGCCAGCGCTGTCAGGGCAGCCTGCACGAGGATGTCATCTGTACTAGGTGCGCAGCCGGCCCGCCCTGTTCCCCAGGCTGGGAACTAAACTCCTGACTCCCGGGTCTTTGCTCAAGGCCCTCCCTACACTGCCTTCTGGACCTCAGTATCCCCACCTGCAAAGTGGGGCGGGGTCCCGATGTCGACCCTGGAAAGGCCATCTTCCCAGTACACACCCTCCCCCAGAGTGGGGCTGGGCTTTCCCCAGGGAACAAATGGGCGGGGCAGGTTCCCACGCCAGGTGACAGGTGACAGGTGATATACAGCCACCCCGCCTTGCCAGACACCCGCTGTTATCAGCCTCCCCCAGCCCCACTGAGCAAACAGACCCCCATCGGAAGGGGGGTGGGCAGCAAGGGGGGGGCCAAAGTCCTGGGAACAGCCCTGGGATGGTTGCTTGTGCCCCCCACCCCTGCCCAGGGCTGGGCTGGGTTCCGGCCAGGCTGGCCCAAGGCTCAGCTGATGGCATCTCGCAGCCGGGACTGCCCCATCTTCTACATGCGCAAGAAGGTACGGAAGGACTTGGAGGATCAGGAGCGGCTGCTGCGTCGATTTGGACCCCCTGGCCCTGAGGCCTGGTGACCTGGAGGCATCCCATGGGAGCATTAATAAAATTCAGGCCTTTTGCTAAATGGTGCTTTGTGGTCTCTGGGGGAACAAGGTCCAATTTCATGAGCCCTGGCTCCGTGCAACCCCCTTGGGCCCCAATTGGTGGTTCTCACCCAGAGTGCGAGACCAAGGCTCCCACTTCCAGTGCCAGGCCTGTGTGGGCCTAGCCTGCCCTAGTTTCCCCACTGCTCCTCCATCAGGGCCCTGAGTGGGCATCTCTGCATGAGCTCTCCCTGGCCTGTGCTCAGGGTGCCCAGGTGTTGGGCCCCGGCCTGCCTGTCCCTGGGGGCTGGGTGGCCAGGTGCTCCTCCAGGCCCGGGGGCAGCCCCTGGCAAGGAGGCTTCCACTCCAGCTCCACCAAGGGGACCTCCCTGCCATGTCATACCCACAGATGTTTCCACCGTGGGGTCCTGGTGATGGGCTCCCACGTGGGCTCCCCCCAGCCGCATCTGAGACCCCTGGGATCTTGTAGGGTGGTCTCCATAGCCCCTGGTGCTTCTTGGGCTGTCCATCCTGTGGCTGCTCGCCCCCAGCACTCCCCCTCTGCTCCTGAGTCCACCCCTGGGCCCACAACCCCCTCTTGACCTCACAGCGGCACATCTGGCCCCTCCTTTTGACATCATCCCCCCCAAATCCATTTTTCCCATGTCCACCACTCAGCCAGCCCCCAACAATGGGGATCCCCAAGTCCAGACCGCCCCAGGGGCTGCCTTCCCACCACATGACCAAAAGCATTGCGCAATCCAGCCCCTTCCCCTGACCCCTCCCCAAGGGGATTTTTAGGGAGGGCCCAGCACCCCGCCCCTCCCCCCGGGGGCTGGGCCAAGGTACATATAGGGGTGGCAGCTGCCGCCCACAGCAAGCCCAGCTGCCCAGCACCAACATGCTCGCCCTGGAGGCTGCACAGTAAGTGGGGCCACTAAGCCCACTCTTGGGACCCCCACCCTGCACCACCCTCTGGGCCCCTCCTCCAGGACTCCCTCAGTGGGCGCAGGCCCCACCCAGGAGCAGGTGGTAGGGGTCCTTGCTGTCTCTTGCCTCCTGATTCCTATGCCACAGACCTCCCTGCATTCTCCCCATGCCTGTTCCTCCAGGTCCCCAGAGGTCTTCTCTCTGTCCTCTCCTGGGGGTCCCTGTCCCTGGCTGCTGCACCATGCATCTTTGACGTGGCCCATTCTGTTTCTGGGTCTCTGCTCTCCGCCTCTTGCTTTCTCATATCTCGTCTCCTCCCAGTTCTGTCCCTTGCTTCTCTCCTTCAGTTCCCCACCACCCTATCTCCACTCCACTCCACGTCCCTTGTGATTGTCCTTTTTCACACCTTCCTCCTCTTCCCTCTTCTCACTGCCCCAAATCTGGTTCCCCTCCATGCCCAGAAATCTCTCCTCTGGTCCAAGGTGGACCCATTTCTCAGACTTGCCAGATGCCGGCCGAGGCCCCTAGCCACCCACCCCCAACCTGCCGGAGCCTCCTCTCTGGGGACTTTCTCTCCCTCACTTTCCCTGCCCCCCCAGCTTCTATCTATGCAAATTCCGGGGAGGGGGGACATTTGCCTGGCCCCCCCACTTCCTGTCCCGGTGGGGGCACGGGGGTTGAATGTGGTCGGGCTGGTCTCAGCCAGGGACACCCAGCAGACTGCAGAGCTGCAGTGGCTACAGCTGCCACAGCCTCCCCCAGCGGCCCCCAACCACTGGGAGACTCAGGTGGCTGAGGGCAGCACTGACATGCCTCTGTGTCTCTCCCCCGCCAGGCTCGACGGGCCACACTTCAGCTGTCTGGTAAGTTGTGGCCCCTGGGGCCCAGCAAGGGGCAGGAGGGCCCTCCATGACCTCACTCAGGTCATTGCTCTCTGCCTCGGTCTCCCTTTCCGTTCCTCCCTGTCTCTTGTCTTTCTGATCTTTCCTTGTTATCTCCCTGGCCACTGTTCCCATCTCCAGACCTCTTCTTCTTTTTTTTTTTTTTGGCGGTGGGGGGTGTAGGGATTGAACCCAGGGGGGCTTAACCACTGAGCCACATTCCCAGACCTATTTCTGAGCCTCTATCCCTCGCTCAGGCTGAGACCACTTCCTGTGACTTCCGTGTCTGTCTGCCCCACATTTGGCAAGTGTCTTCATTACTCCCCCCGCCTGGTTCTGGGGATTGAACCCAGAGGAGCTTTACTGTGGCCTGTTTTTTCTTTTTTTTTTTTAATTTTGAGATGAGGTCTGCTTACATCGCTGAGGCTGGCCTCAAACTTGCTGTCTTCCTGCCTCAGCCTCCAGAGTAGCTGGCATTATAGGTGTGCACCACCACACCTGACTTTTTAATTTTTTTTCTTTATGATACTTCAAATACACGGAATTCTATACCCCTAGGACCCACAATTCAGTCCAGGATAAAATCTCTTTGATGTGATTGAAAGAAAACAGCTCTGGATCACCTCTTGGCCTTGTTTGTTTTTGTTTTTTCCAAACTGAGTGTTAGGTACAAGTTGGCAGCATAACCAGTCTTGGGTAGACGTCCATGAGTTTTCACATTGCGTACACACCTGTGTCGCCACTGGCCAGACCCAGATCCAGAACATTCCTGTCACTCCAGAACAGCACATTCCCTCTCATCCCTTCCTAATAAATAGCCTCCAATATTTTGCACTATTGATTGTTTTGCCTGTTTTTGAACTTTACCCTTTGGGGGCCTGACTGTTCCCTCTACAGTAAGTGCGGCTGTTCTTTTTCCTTGCTGCATAGTATTTCAGCCAACTGCAACACCGTTCGTTTATCCATCCTCCTGTTCATGGACACCTGGACTGCTTCAAGTCTGTGGCTATTAACAAAACTGCTCTGATTATTCCTGACCAAGGCTGTTCTGTGGACGAAGTTTTCAGCTGTCCTAAGCATGAGGAGGCTGGGTTCACAGGGACAGTGGATACTGTGGCTAATGCAACATATGATTCTTATGGCAAACCAGAGCAACACAGAGGTGGTTAGAGAAGTGTGGGGCCCTCACCTCTCCTCCCCATCTTCTCATCTGTTGCCTCCTCTGGTCCCCCAGCCAGACAAGGCTGGGGACATCTTCCACATTTGCCAGGTACCCTGACATACCTACTGTACACAGGCGAGCTGCTCGGATTCTTGGGAGGCACAGCTGTGGCAGGGGCCAGCTGCTGTGTGTCCTGGTTGTGTTGTGCCTGTCTCTGTTCAGTCTCTGTGCCTTCCTTGCCCCTCTCTGGTGCATGGCTGGTCTCTGCATCGCTGTCTTTCAGTCTCTGTCTCTCTGTTCTCACCAGCCCTTCCTCTTCTCTCCCTTGGCTGTGTGGAAGTCTCCCTGAGGGTCCAGGGCAGGCGGGGGGATGACCTAGAGCTTGGGATGACCGTCTTCCCTGCCACCCCAGCAGTACCCAGATGGCGTCTTCTATGACCTTGATAGCTGCAAGCACTCAAGCTACCCTGACTCAGAGGGGGTTCCTGGTGAGTGGTCCTGGCAGAACCCCTCCCCACCTGGGCCTTGGGCCCATTCACAGATGGGAAGCTGAGCCCCAAGGGAAGTCTCACCTAGCATTGTAAGAGAAGGGTGGCCCAGGCCTACAGACCTCCTCCCTTTCCTCTCCCACCCATCCCTCCCCCATGCAAATCCTGGGGTCAGAGATTTGCACAGCCCACAATAGTCCCTCTGTGCTGGGGACATTGAGTGGGGGGGGGGTCCCTGCTCAGACCTGGCTTCTCACTCAACGTCGTCTCCCAGACTCTCTGTGGGGCTGGGCCGAAGCCCCCCCTGCCCCAGCTGCCCCCTATGAAGCCTTCGACCCAGCAGTGGCCACCTTTAGCCACCCCCAGGCTGTCCAGCTGTGCTATGGACCCTCAACCTACAGCCCTGCAGGGAACCTCGACCCGGCTCCCAGCCTGGAGGCCTCAGGGCCCAGCCTCCCAGCGTACCCCACAGAGGACTTCATCAGCCAGGTGAGGGGCAGGAGAGCAGTTAAGAAAACCCTGGGGGGAGGTGCCATTCTTACTCCAGGGTGCAGATGCACCCAGGAGGCACCGAGGGCCCACAGACTGCTCTCTGTGCTGCACAGGCTTTAAAGGAGGTGACTCAGGTGTGCCCTAGCCAGGACATGGAGACATGAACCAGGGCCAGCATCCAAACTAAACAAAAATGGAGACCAGAGCCAAGAGGGCCACAGGGAAGGAAGTAGAGAGGAGAGGGAGGGAGGGGCCCCCAGAGACTCAGGTGACACTGGCCTTCCACAGACTCTGGGCACCCTGCCATACGCCCCGTACCCCAGCCCTGTGCTGTCAGAGGAGGAAGACTTGTTGCTGGACAGTCCTGCCCTGGAAGTCTCGGACAGCGAGTCGGACGAGGCCCTCATGACTGGCCCAGAGGGGAGGGGATCCGAGGCAGGTATGTAGAAGTGGGGAGGGGAGGGACCACCACACAGACACAGAGGAAGGGTCTGAGGAAGCCACAGCTGCCCAAGCACCTACAATATTGTGCAGCTCTGAGTGCAGGTCCTAGACCCACCCCACCTGTGGGCTCTGTGACCTTGGGCGAGGACCTCAACCTCTCTGTACCTTGGTTTACACTCTGCCCAGTGGGGATGGCAGTGATAGTGAGTACACCCATGAGGCTGGAGGGAGGACTAAATGGGTCTATAGGTGTAGATGGTAAAGCAGTGTTTGGCACAGAGTGAGCGCTCAATGCGTCAGTACCTTCACGGTTGTTACCAAGGCAACAGCAGCAAAAGGAATCCCAGTGCCCACCCCCAACTTGTTCCCCTTGCTGCCGCCCATGTGCCTGACATCTCTTACACCAGCTGGGAGGTCTGCTGGTCAGTTGTTTTCACCAGTGGGCCTCGGTTTCCCATATGTAAAATGGGCGAGGTGGTCATTATCCCTGTCTTGCGGGATAATTAATCTCAATATGATCAAAACTAAATGACCTCATTCTTGAGAAGTGCCCAGGGAGCCACTTGGCTGAAATGGTCCCGAAAGGTTTGTAACAGCAGCAAGCACACCAGGAGCCTCCTTCTGGCTGAGAGGCTCAAAAGGGCTGTTAGCACCTCTGGGGTGGGGGTGCTGTTGCTGCTGGCAGGAATCCAGGGGTCAGATGCCCTGGCCTCTCCCAGAATCCCACCTTGCCTGGGTCACAGAGGCTTGGAGATGAGGAGTTGGTGAACTAACGGCCAAGTATCCAAACTGACTCCAAACCCCCCCCCCCGGAGGAACACTGCCCCTCCCCTGTCCGTGCGGCCATGCAGCTCAGCGGGAGAAGCTCCCCTAGTCTGGGCGAGGCCCTGGGTGCGGCCCTGGGTGCCAAGCCCAGCACCACACACGGAGAAACAAACCGTGCTGGAGGCAGAGCGGAGAACAGTGGACGGGATGGGAGTGCCGAGACTGCGCGGGAGGGCGGGCGGGCGCAGAGACAGCCACCTCGCCTCCGCATTGCTGGGGCCCAAAAGGCTGGGGCGGAAGAGCCCGGAGCCTGCGGGACGCCCACTGACGCGTGTCCCCACGCCGCTGCAGGGACCCGCAAGAAGCTGCGCCTGTACCAGTTCCTGCTGGGGCTGCTGACGCGCGGGGACATGCGCGAGTGCGTGTGGTGGGTGGAGCCGGGTGCCGGCGTCTTCCAGTTCTCCTCGAAGCACAAGGAGCTCCTGGCCCGCCGCTGGGGCCAGCAGAAGGGCAACCGCAAGCGCATGACTTACCAGAAGCTGGCGCGCGCGCTGCGCAACTACGCCAAGACCGGCGAGATCCGCAAGGTCAAGCGCAAGCTCACCTACCAGTTCGACAGCGCGCTGCTGCCGCCCGCCCGCCGGGCCTGAGCCACCCGAGGCCCGCCGCGGGGCCGCCTGTGGAGCAGCTTGCGGGGGACCCTGGGTCGCTTCGGCCCAGGACAGAGGACCCATGAATCCCCACCTTTGGGGTGGGGGATGCCACAATCCCTAAGCTCTGCCCAGGGTCCCTCACAGCTCCCCAGGGTATTTCTGGGATTCTTTTGTCGTGTACCGGATCCTCAGGATCGTCATATTTTGGGTCACAGGACCCACGGACCACGGTATTGTGTGTTGCAGGCTGCGAATGGGGGGGGTCCACTAGGCAGTGGGATTCCCCTCACGGTATCTGAGGTCCCCCGTGTGTCTGCGAACCCTCAATCTCATCAAGGGTAGGAGAACCTACAGATCATCACACCAGGAGGAGCCCTGCCAGCAACCCTCCACCCTGGGGTTGGGAGCCTCTTTGGGACCCCTTTCTCAAGTCTGAGGCCCTCTTTGCAATCTGAGATCTCCCGGTTATGTATGACTGGGGCCCTTTGTGGACCCTGTTTTGGCTCAGCTGTCCCTCCATCTACAGTTCTTGTCACATCTGGCTTCACTTTTTTTTAGGGGGGTTCTAGAATTCTCCAATCACATCTAGGGTCCCTCTGGGATCCTTTCGTCGTGTCTGAAATGACTTGTCAGGTCTGGGGTGGAGGTGGGGGATTCAGTGGCACTTAATTTGGGGCCCTCTTGTCATATTTGGGATCTTCCAATTACATGAGACTCCCCCTTCTAACCCTGAGTTGTCATGGGGATCCTGACCTTCTTGGGGTGCCCTTTGTAAGTCGCGGTGAGGATCCGCTGCCACCCAGGCAATTTCTATGCATTTGGCAGTCCCCTCCCCACCCAGGCGAACAAGGTCCCTGGTGGTGTTTTCTTTAGTTCATCGAAGCGTTTTGAGGGGATGAACCTGAATTAACTGTCACCCTTTTGAAATAGGGTGTTTTTGCATAATCCATATTAGGGTCTTCACTTAAATCTTTGGGCATCTGGTGACAGTGGTTAGCTTTCTGATGGGGAGCAGCTGCAGCAGGACAGTGTCCCCCTCATAATGAGTCGTCTGCCACCCCTGGGCTTGTCTCACCCCAGTAACTTCTCTCAGCTGCATTTCCACCCTGTGTGAACTGTGGGAGCTCTCACTGGGAAGTTCCAGAGCCTTGAGGCTGGGTGGGCTAAGCAATCCAGGTCTCAGTTTGCCCCTCTGAGAAAGGGGGAGAGGGGAAGGATCTCAAAAAGCCCTGGCAAGCTGGGTAGGGTGGCACATGTCTGCAATCTCAGCAACTGGGGAGGCTGAGGTAGGAGAATTGCAAGTTCAAGGCCAGACTGGGCAACTGAGTGAGACCCTGTCTCAAAATAATGCAAAGGTTTGAGAATATAGCTCAGTGGCAAAGCACTTGCCTAGCACACAGGAGGCCCTGGGTATTATCCCCAGCACAAAAACAAACAAAACCACCTGTCGGCCCTGTTGAACTTTAACACATCTCCTGAAATCCATCCCCAAGGATGGCCAGAAGGAGAAGGAAGGAGCTCAAGGACCCAGAGAAGCAGGAGGTCCATGTTGGTGCACTGGGCACAGGGAGGCGCTGGTGGTAAAGTCTAGGTGGGGCCTGCTCTCACCGCAAAGAGAAAGAGAGGGTCCTGCAAAATGACCTCCCCAGGGCCTCTTCCTACAAAGAATTACTTTCTGCAAAAAACGATCACCTTCACCCTAACTGTGGAATAAAAATAAACCAAAGGAGTCAAAGTAGACACTGTCCTGGGACTCTGTGATAGGACGGGCAACTCCAAATCCGATGGGGCCCACTAGCTCTGAGACATCGCCACAGCAACAGAAAGGGGGGAGAGGAGACGAGATCAAAGCGACAATTACAGCCAGACCTCGCTGAGCCTTGAATGCCAAATAAGGATGCAGAGGTGCAGGCATTTAGGGTACCGAATAATTTTTGCATCTCCATCTCTTCGGGCCAATTAGAGTTCTTCCCACACCAACTCTTCTCTTTTCCTGCTGTCTGGGTCTCTATCTCCTCTCTTTAAGCGTCTGTCTTCCTGTCTCTGGATTGAACCTTTAGGCTGGCGCTGAGGGGCGCGACGTTCCAGGTGGCGGAGTCCCTCCCAGTCAACCCGCCCTCCGCTGCGCTGCTGGGCTCCCGGGAGTGGTGAGGCAATCTGCCTGGCAACTAGTGACATCACACAGAGACTGCCTCCTGGTTGGATTGGTGCTCCCAGGAGGCGGGGAAAATTTCGGCTCTTAGGGAGTTTTGGAAAAGGGGGAGGTGGAAGACCCATAAGAAGTAGAAGGGGTGGGACTTGTCCTCCCTCCCGGGCACCTCACACAGCGTTACTTCTCAGGCGACCCCGCCCTAACCCGCCCCTCACACTCACCTCGCCCACCTGCCTTCCCCCTACACCTGGTTTCCCCAAGTCCCGCCCGGCCCCAGGCCCCGCCCCTCCTGCCCCGCTCCCTCCCCGGCTCCTGGCCACCACCCCCACTCGGAAAGCCGCAGGTCCCCTTGCTGGGAAGGGCGCCAACGTCCCGGCAGCCCTCCAGGGTCTTCCCAGCCTCCCCTCCCGCCCCCACCGGGGGACCCACCCCACCCCTGCGTCCGGTGCTCGACGCGCCCGCTCCGGGAACAGTCGGGGCAGCCAGCCGGGCGCGGTCCCATGGGGCGCGGCGGCCAGTCCAGAGCCCCAGGTGGCAGGGGGCCCAGGCCTTCGATCTGCCCACGCCTGCGGGGCGGGACTCGGGAGTCCCAGAGCCCCAGTGCGCTCTCTGAGGGCAGAAAGACCTCCTCCCTTCCACAGCCGTCCTGCCTACGCTGAGAAACCGGACCCTCCCTCCCGGCTCTGGTTTCCCGCAAACTCCTGACTTGCAGATACTAAGAATGGCTTTCTAGACCCTGGCTCTCCCCGGCCGCCCTTCATGCCACACTCGGGCTCCCAGCCCTTACCCACCTGAGACCCACGCCTCTCCTTGCCTCCTCCCAGGACCTGGGCGTCCCGGTCCCCTTCTCCTCCTCCTCCTCCTCCCTTCTCTGGGACTGAGATGCGGGGGGCGGGGAGGGCGTTCTGCACCCAGATTTAGGATCCAGAGCGCCCAGCCCCTCCTATCGGAGATCCTGTAGTCCTCGCCTCTGGCACCTCCTCCCCCATACCCAGGTGTTCGAGCCCCCCGGTCTGTCCTCCATAGGGACCTGGCATTCACCCATCTCTCTCTGTCCAGCTGTTATTTCTCGCCCTTTAGAGCACGCAAGAGGAATGTGGGGCGGCCTTCCTGTGCCTCCCGGAGCCTCCTGGGAGTGCCTGCACTTCTTAAAGAGCCCCCCCCCCCGGGGGCCCACCTGTCCTCCCTAGGGCCTGGCTAGAGGCAGCTGCTTCAGAGGAGCAGGAAGAGGTCTGCAGTCATGCCAGAGGCCAAACCAGGTGGCTACCAGGACCCCTTCTGAAGACGGGTTGGGTCCTCTTTTCTGAATGGGGATTTGGGGCTCCTGTTTTTGTGAGCTGGGGGTAATGGGGTACCTTCTCTGTGTGAGAAGATGGCTCATTTTTTTGGCGTGTGATGGGGGGTCCATATCTGAGTAGGGTGAAGGTTCTTCCCTGTTTGGGGAGGGGGGGTTCCTTCCATGTGGGAGGGGTTGCATATCTTTGTAGGGTAGGGTGATCCCCTTCCCTCTGAAGAAGGGGTTTCTTTTCTCTGTGGGGGTTTGGGGTATCCATCTCAGATGAATGGGGATTCTCTGATGGTAAACTGGGGTTCATTTTTCTCAGTGGGGCTAGGGTCTCTGGCTTGTGGATTGGGGCCTCTTTGTGTCGTGGTGGGGTCCTCTCTGATGTTTAGAGGTGGCATCCTCTAGGTGGGGTGGGCTGTTTCACTTGGTGAAGGTTGGATCTTTGTTGGACTGGAGCGCTGTGTGTATAGAGCTCAGGGGCTCCTGTCTGCATGGAGACTTGGGGATTCTTCCCCAGATAAGGAGGAGAGCCCCCTTTCATGGGAGTTGGGGCTCCCCTGTGTAGGAATTAGGGGGTTTTCTTGGCATAGGGGCCAGAGTCCTTTCTTTTTTCTTTCCTGCAGTGCTGGGGGATCCAACCTAGGGCCTTGTATCTGCTGGGCAAGCCCTGAGCCACTGAGCTACACCCCAGCCCTGGAGTCCTTTCTTCCTGTGCAGTTTGGGGGGTCCCTCTTTGAATGGGACTGGAGGGCACTTCTCTATGGAGGGATGGGGCTACCTCTCCTGAGGAGGTCTGCACAAGCCCTGGGCAGTGGCCCTCCTCCTGGTGTGCCCCATGTCCTGGCATTAGGCCAACTAGGAGCAGGCTGGGGCTCTAGCCCCTCCCTGCGACTGTGCCCCCACAGGCCAGGGTCCAGTACCCCAGGGGAAGGCTGCTGTGGTCAGCAGGAGGTATCCAGTTTCTAGCCCAGGGGAAGAGCTAATTATACCCCCAGAACCCAAAAGGTCAGGGCCTGGTGGCCTGGGTGGCTGGGGCACTACCACCCGCCTGGGGTAAGGGAAACTTGATCTTGCAGACTCTAGATTAGAGATCAATTTACACCTAGGATGTCCACCCCCCACTTCTGGGCCTGAGGGAGGAGGGCTGGTGCCTGGACCCCTGGGTTCTGGAAGAGGAGGGAGGGGTGGCCAGCTTGTGTTCAACTGTGAACATTTCTTATCTCACAGCAGCCAAAAAGGCCCCCAAAGGCAAAGATGCCCCCAAAGAAGCTGCCCCAAAAGAAGCTGCCCCTAAAGAGGCTCCTGCAGAGCCCCCCAAAGGTGAGAGGGTGATCCCCAACCTCGCATCTGTCTCCCTCTAGCTCCCCTCTGAACCCTCTCTCCAGACTTTTCCTGGTCTTTGTCCTTTCATCTGTCCCTATGTGGCACGAGAGCTGACCAGCCCTCCCCAGCTCACAATCCTCCCATGGCTTTCTAGTGCTCCCAGGCAGAGCCAGCCCCTGGGCCCAGCCTCGAGCTTCCACCAACTGGTTAGCTGGTCACCAAGACCTGCTCTGAATGTCCCAAAGGACCATTTAGCCACCAGCCTCTGGTTCACAGATGGGGACTAAGGCCCAAAGGACTGGAGAGTCTAATCAAGGTCACATGGGTAGCTGCTGGATGTGGTCTTCCCCAGCTCAGGAAAAGCCATTCTACCCGTGTTCTTTGGTTACTGAAGAGAGGGCCTGTCCCCCAAGTGCCCTGCTGTGCCCCCCAGCCCTCTCTCATATCCTGATCCTGCCTCCCGAGCAGAAGCCCCACCTGAGGACCAGTCCCCTGCTACTGAGGAGCCCACCGGCATTTTTCTGAAAAAACCAGATACTGTGTCAGTGGAGACAGGTGAAGGGCCTGAGGAGGAAGGGCCTGGATCCAGGTTTGAGGGAGGAGGTCTGGTCCTGGATCCAGGTCTGAGGGAGGAGGGCTGGGTCTGAGGGAGGAGGCCCTGGGTCTCTCAAGCTCACAGCCCCCCTCTAGAGAGTCTCGGGGGTCCTGACCAGCTTCCCCTTCACCTCCACCCAGGAAAGGAAGCTGTGATTGTGGCCAAGTTGAATGGGAAGGAGCTCCCTGGCAAACCAGCCATCAAGTGGTTCAAGGGCAAGTGGTTGGAGCTGGGCAGCAAGAGTGGGGCCCGATTCTCCTTCAAGGAGTCCCACGACTCTGCCAGTAATGTGAGGACCCCGCGATATAAGAGGGCATGGGGTTGGCTGGAGGTTGTGCAGGCCTTGCTTCTGAGACCCCCAGGATGGAGGTTCTGCTGGATGGTGGGGGAGTGCTTAGGGTCAGGGACGGTGCACTTGAGCATGGCCATGTGGGCCTCCTGGAGTAGACACTGTCCACCCAAGTGAGTCTGAGCTGACCACTGGGTGCTGAGGCCCCTGTGCTAGGCCTTCATTGGCCCCTGCTGTGGGGTAAAGATGAGAACTTGGGCTCAGAGTTCTGGGGGCATGGGGTGGCGGTCACGTGCACCCACATCCCTGGCCCTGACCCCCAGGTGTACACTGTGGAGCTGCACATTGGGAAGGTGGTACTGGGGGACCGTGGGGATTACCGCCTGGAGGTCAAAGCCAAGGACACCTGCGACAGCTGTGGCTTCAACATTGACGTGGAGGGTACGCTGGCAGGGGTGGGGAGGTGAAGGGTTCTGGGCCTGGGGTTGGGGTTGTGTACCTGCCAGATGCAGGGGGGGCATAGAGAGTGGGGGTGAGGTGGCTCCAGACATTTGGGGGAGGGAATGCAGATTCAGAGGTCAAGGTATTCAAAACTGGGGAGACAATCCACGGGCTTAGAGTAGGAGGAGGTATAGATTTCATTCAGTAGTGCAAAAGCTTAGGAGGCAAGGAGGTTCCAGGTTTGAGCAAGCGGGGTCAAGGCATGGGGGCGAGGGTATGCAGGTTTAAGGTAAAGGGATATGAATGGGCAGGCGCTTCCACAGATTCGGGGGG
>PVKS010021148.1:0-35702 GCA_004027875.1 Aplodontia rufa | reverse complement strand
TGACTGGTGTAAGGTGATATCTTAATGTGGTTTTCATTTGCATTTCTCTGATTACTAATGATTTAGAGCACTTTCTCATGTATTCATTGGCTTGATCAATGTCCTCTGGTGAGAAGTCTCTGTTTAGCTCTTTGGCCCATTTATCAATTGGGCTGTTGGTGATTTTGTAGCTGACATTTTTGAGTATTTTATAGAATCAGAATCACATAGTTGGTGATTAAAATGCAGATTTCTGGACTTTATACCAAACCAAGTTTGAATCCAAATCTCTGAATGACACCCAGACTACATTTAAAGTAAATCCTCCCACTTAAACTCTAGAATTTCTACTGATACTCCTCTACTGCATTGAGCATTAATGATTGCCCAACTCTCAGACAAAACCTTGAAGACACCTCCTAGATCTGCCATTTATTTGATCCTTTGGTATCTGTAGCAGTCAATAGTTTAAGCCTACCAACAAACAAAAAGCAACAAACAAAACAGACTATTTTGTTTTTCAATACGATAAATGTTGTGTTTGTCAGCATTAAAATCAAAATAATAGAATAGAGTGCTTGCTACCTACCACCCAAGCAACTTCATGGAAGCCCTAACCTGCAGTAGCATGCACTCTGCCCGGCTGTTTTTAACATTTTACATCCCTTGCTTTCTGCAACGCTCTTTTCAGTTAGCCCTGTGCTATTACATTCTCAAATTTCCCTCTTCCAGTGCCTTCTCTTCCTGATCAAGCTGTTGATTCCTCTGTCTTCCTCCACTTGAGAAATGATGTGAGCTTCCCCAAGATTCTGTCTGCAGCCCTCCACTCTGCTTTCAAAACCCCACTATCCTAAGCACTACACTGTCCATGAATGTCTTCCCTGTCATAGTTCCACCCACTATCACTAAGTCAGAGACTGAAATCCCCACCTTTTCATGCCCTCCTTTTCTCTTATCTTCAATCACAAACTGTAAAGAGAAACTGTATTTCTTGGCATGTCCACTGACTCTAAATAAACATTTCTAAATATTATCCATTACCCACCTTCTTCAGTTTCTCTTTCTGATGTCCCCACTTTGACCAAGGGATCATCCAGTTTGTAAGACCATGATATTTTTCAATGATAATAACAAACTGGCTCAAAATACTTGATGAGAAGTAAGCTTGAACTTCAGAGCTTGGGTACCAGGCCCATGTATGCTTTTATTGGCAAGTGACTTTCCTGATTAGATTTTCCTCCGGAGACTGCATTGGATAAGAGTACAGATTCTGGAGTTTGAGTTCTACCTATCACTGGTGTCATCCCAGACATGTTCCTTACTTTCCCTTGTCTCCATTCTTTCTCTACGAATTGAGATGATGCAAAAGCATGGAAAACTGCACGTATTTACTTAGCACTCTGCACTTTACACAGTAAAGACCAGTAAATGTCACTGGACAACAAATGTGGTACAATTCCTTGAGTCATTCCTTCTGTCTGCTTCGCCTCTTTCTCTCATCTCTGTAGAACTCGTTGCCAAGATCCAGCTCTGCTGCCCCCACCACTACATTCAGAGAAATCCTCTGATCACTCTATATTCTGATGGGAAATTGGCTCAATCAAATGTCGTCTTTTCTAGTACGTATGTCTTTTCTATTTTCAATTTAATTGTATGATACTGAAAAGAGCAACTCAACATCTGAATTCTCAGCATGCAGGGCATTAAATCAGCACAGTCATATCTACTGAAAAACAATACCCATTTCCAACATGCTCACATCCAGAGGATCATTCGGACACAGTGCCTCTGCTTGAATCTCAGTTCTTCCTCATGACTGATGCAAACATTGGGACAGTGTGTGAGTGGAGATATTGGTACTGTGGCATTCTTTGTTCTTTCTCAAGGAAGGTATGAAAACTTCATACTTACAAACTTTGAAAGCCTTCCAGCTCACTTTTCTATTATCTCTCCATCACACATGCACACAGAAAGAACTTCTTAGTAAAAACTGAATTGTATCATCTCCGTTTGAGCATGATCGAGTCTCAGAATTTAACTTAACATGAACAAAACATGGACTCTGCCCCACACTCAGGAAAACCTCTCAGGGTCCGGAAATAAACATTCTGGGATGCTCTGCAGGCCAGATGTGCAGACTGTGAGATGGCATTGTAGGACAGGAGAGAATAAACCCAAGCCTATTAAACTTGGAATATTCCCAGAGCAGCTTGCTCCTCTCTGCAAAGACATGATGGAAATCCTTTACTCCTGATTGCTGTTTGTCCATACTTTCTGATTGTTTGTTAATATCATTTAAAGAGAAAATCAGGGGTAAGTTTCAGAGTAACAGTTCTGATAGTCAGGAAGAAACTTGAATCTAAAGCCAACGTATTTATAAGCACATTTTTTCATGAAGCAATGGATTCTGTATCTTCCTTCTTAGTCACATCATAGACTTCACTAGAATTCCATCCTACATTTCTAGTTGTATTACCTTAAGCAAACCATATTGCCACTATGAGCCAGTGTCCCTCACATCCTTCTTTATAAAATGACTTGCTGGAGATGATGTCAAAGCTGCTTTGCACTATGACTCCACATCAGTGAAGAATTTGTCTTTACCCCAACAAAACAGCTCTCCAGGTCAAACTCTAATTACTCTCTCCACTGCTCCAAAGAAATGGCTGCCAAACTTCTGGCTAGTGACTGACATTTCATATTCACGCTAGTGCACTTTCAAACACAAACCATCCCCAAGCTTTCCTTTGTTCTTTTGAGATGTCTGTTTCCGTCATCCCAAGAAAATGCAAGAACAGTCAAATGCAGGTGTTTGGGCATGGCCTAACAACTAAGGTTCTTTGTCTTTTTTTTTTTTTTTTTTTAAGAGGGGATCTGTTTTAATGTACAGAAAAAAAGTCACAAAGCCTGATCCTGAAGCCTTGACATCCACTCTAGTTGTCTGAAATTCCCTCTGAAGTCCATGGGAATCATGCACTCTGTCCAGCCAGGCCCATAATTGCTAAATGAGGAATATCCAAGGAAACACAATTTGAAAGTTAACAAAGGGTGGGGGGGGGTACTCTAAATACAGAAAAAGTGATTTTGTTGTTGTTGTTATTGGAAAAAATGGAAGTTTAAACAGCACATTTATTTCGTTTTAATTTCTGGGCTGTCAGACCTCACTCTGAAGCGCTGATTCGGAACACATGCAGGGTCCCTTTGAAGTGCTGGCTGCTTCTTGTTTTTAACAATGGCAGCAAGATATAAAGAAATTAAACTGCAGCATAATCATAAAACAGAACTTCTGGACTCCTGATTTACAAATTGTCATTCTTTCACTTTTTTCAAGACTTCATTTTCAAAGCCTTATTGTGGTGCATAACTTTTTGTAATTTTTTTTCCTTTAAGCTTCGTCTTCATCTATTCTTTTCCCTTCAAAATTGAGGCATTCTACTTTTATTTTATTCAAATAAAAATAGTTTATTGTGGTTTTCTGAAGAAAAGGAACAGTAAAATACAGAGCAATTTACTAAATGGAATATTTTTGATAAAAGCCATAGAAATATAGTACTCTATTCTTTGGCATAAAAACAAAATATACCTTAGATTTTCAGGCAGTCCAAAGAAAATGTCTATCTGGTTTTCATGCTGTAATTATAACAGATTCTTACAAAGGATTTCAAGGATCCTTAATAAAAATTGTGCATTTCAAATTTGGCTTCACAGATGACACAAATATAAAATACATATATCCCTCCACATACACACACACATATACATGTACAAATGTGTACAAATTATTTAATGTTGTAAAATTACAGAAATTTTATAATTCAATAACCCATTTTAAATCTAAATGCACATACGAACAGGTTGAAAAATTCTTAGTACCCCAAAGCATCTCTCTCATTCTATGCTTTGTCTACAATTTCTTCTAGGTTTCATAATATATATTATTCTAATATTTATACTCTTTGCAAATGCTACTATAAATTTTTCCAACCTCTTACTTACTTTGTTACAGTGAAACTTCTATCCTATGGGCTTTTTCTCTGCTGTATACTTAGTGGTCAAAATTTTGAAAATTATGTTATTTCATCCAATGTATTACCTTTCACCTACACTGACTACAAATCATCTTTGATGTCAAGTTTCTGAATCTATATGTCAAAGTGAAAGGGGAAGTTGAAATAACTATCCCTAATAGTAGTATGCTAAGGCTGGTTCATAATAAGATGTAAGAAATGATTTTTAAATTTTCAGGAATTTTGTGAATCCAGCATATTATTAAATATCAAATTATATAAGCTTATTATGTTATTATATTATACACAATTTATGAATTATATGTTTGACATTATTAGATACCCCAAATTCATCACTTCCTGATTATTTTGCTATATTTGCTATTCTTTGTGCTTCAGCATTATTTACATCTACTGTATTCATATGGTTAAAACACTCCATGATGTTTTGCTATTGTATATCTCTTCTCAAGTCATGTTAGTAACTTCCATGGTGGTGGTTGGAAACTGGCCAAGTGGCTGTCTTAGTCAATCTGAGATGCTATAACAAAATACTATAAACTGGGTAGCTTATAAAAAACAGAAACTTATTTCTCATAGATTTGGAGGTTAGTTCAAGTACAAGATGCTCCAAATTTGGGGTCTGGCGAGGGTCCACTTCCTGATTTATACATGGCACCTCCACACCTGTCCTCACATGGTGCAAGGGGAAAGGCAGCTCCTTGGAGCCCCTTAGTGGACGGCATTAATCCCATTCATGAGGGGTCTACCACCCTTAAGCCTATACACCTTCCAAAGTCTCCATCCCCTAACACTGGCGATGACTACGTGTCAACATGTTATTTTGGGAAAAAGCAAACATTCAGACAATAGAAGTGGGAATAGTTTGTCTGTTTTGCTGTTGTTGTTGTATTTTAAATGTTTACCTATAGAGGTACCTGAATTTACCTGGCATTTCATTATCCTCCATACCTGAGTTATTCAGAAGAGCGAATTCACAATTTACAGTCATCACTTCATCTTTACGCTTTATTGCAGGTGTTTTAAGTAAGAATTGGAAGGTGGAATTTATATGCTTCTGTCTTCCTAATTTGAGGTAGTGAATAGGAGAATTAGAGTATACAGAACTCTTTCTACTTGCCGATAGCCTGAGACTTCTCATAATTTCTGAACTGAATATAATTCTTGTATCCCTTCACTGCTAATCAGTGTACTGATTTTCTTTTTACATTCTCAGCTTCTGGGATTTTAACTTCTCCTTTACTTAGAATAAAACTGCATTTTCATAACTCCAGAACCACCTCTCAGTTTTAATGAAAACTTATATATTCTGTGATGTCACTACTAATTAGAAAGGTTGATATAAGGTTCCTCTTATTTTCTGGCACAGTTTCAGGTACATGTGGTCCAAATGAAACAGGAAGAAAATTATATATATTATCTCTTTAAAGGAGGGAGGAGTAAAGTGTGTATTGCTATTACCGTAGAATTTTGGACTGTAAGTTTCTGGAAGGGAGGTACCACGTATGTCAAGTAGCCTAATCCCTTAAGTATTAAATAATCATCAGATGGGTTGCCAAACTTCCTCCCATTCTACTCTGACAACAGCCTCCATCTACAAATGAAAAACATTTCTACGTCAAGTGGTTTACATTCTATTATTCTGATATGAGTGACTGTCTTGAATACAAACAGATTTTAGACATAGAAAATTGAGATCTCTTTCTCCAGAAGGGATGTGGAAAAGACTGGGCAAAGAACTGGAGAACGTTATGACCATGGAAATTAGCCAAGTGTTGAAAAGATTGCTTGTTTATATACGTTTGCATGGCCTTTGGTCTAGACCTCAAGAATGCTAGATTCCCTTTACATCCAAAAGAGAAATGGAAAAATATTTAAGCAGAAAAAAATAATCATTTGTATGTACTACAAATGAATAGCAATATTTCTACTGAGAACTGCTTAATTTTATACTATTTAAGATTAGTATTATTTGTAGCGCATGTATAAGAAAACTACTAAACATTATCTAAACTCTGATATAACATAATTTTGAGGAAGTAGAAGAATGCTCTTCATTAACTATAATAATTACATCCTAAGCTTGACCGTTTAACACAAATCTGTCCCACTGTAACTTCTAGGCAATAAAGTACAGAATTATTTTTTATTAGAATCCTTATAATTTATGTAACATACATTTGTTTCTTCCTTTTAAATTAAAATCTGAGCAATATTTCTCAACCACCGCACTATTGACATTTTGGAGCAGATAATGCTTTGCTAAGGGGAAATGTTCTTTCATTGTAGAACATTCAGCAACATACCATGGTGTATCCAGACATTGCTATATATCCCCTGGAGTACCAAAATATCTTCTGCTGAGAGCCACTAACTTAAACTAATTTTAAGGAAAAACAAGGTCAATACTGAATTTTCAGGTGTTTCTCATCTACTGATAGGGGAAAATCTGTACTGCTACTAATTTACTCCACTTATTGAATACTTTTGTAGCTCTAAAAAGTTTTAAAATATCTTATTTAATTATCATAAAACCTAGAAATGTAGTTTTTTTTGGGGGGGGGTCCATTTTCAGAGATAAGAAAACTGAACAGAGGAAAGGGAAATAACTTCTTAAAGATCAATCAGTTGCTATGCAGAATCTAAATATATTTAATTCTGACATTCATATCCAACCTATTCAGTTCAATGAAAAATTGTTAACCTCTGACTACATAAAAGCACTGTAACTGGTGTGGTTCTTACCCTTTATACTGTTTCCTTCTAGAATATTAATCTAAGAATAAATCTAATTTGTGAAACACCACCTGTTCTGTGGAATGTTTTTACATGGTCTTCATATTAAGTTCTTTGTTTAAACTATATGTTGAAGCAATACAATGAAGTCTTTTCCTTTAGAATAAAAATATAATATCATGGAAAAATTATTGTAAGAATTAAGGAAGCATGCAATGTATGCATACAATTTATTCACAGTCAAATACACCATGATATATTTTCATAGGTATAAATTTGATCAGAACCAAGTTTCCCTCAATCCTCACTTTCAAGATTCTTCTCCAAAGATGATGCTAAAAATGACTGGACATTCTAATACCTACCCTCAAGATGTCACTATTCCACCAACATGTCACTGCCCTACCAAGGGTAAGGTAGTCCATAAGAATGCTCCATACAAGGGGCTGTGGAGAGATAGGCACACTAATACACTGTTGGTGGAGCTGCAGACTGGTACAGCCCCTCTGGAAAGCAGTGTGGAGAATCCTCAAAAAATTAGGGATGAGACCACCATATGATCCTGCTATTCCTCTCCTGGGTATTTTTCCAGGGGATTTAGAATCAGCACATTGTAGTGACACGGCAATATCTATGTTCATAGCAGCTCAATTTACAATAGCTAAATCATGGAAACAACCCAGATGTCCCTCACTGGATGAATGGATCCAAAAGCTGTGGTACATATATACCATGGAATTTTACACAGCAATTAGAAACAGTGATATTGCAGCCTTTGAAGGTAAATGGATGGCTATGGAAGAAATTATGCTTAGTGAAATCAGCATAACCCAGAGAACCAAGGGTCAAATGTCTTCACTCATCTGTGGAGGCTGGAACTAGACCCTGGTCACTGAGAAAGGTGGTCTATTATCATGTGTTAAATCCAGATAACGTGTAATGTTACACAACCTAATACTCTTTTAGAGAGGTTATGGGAAGGGGAAGGGAGGGATAAGGGTGGGTAACTGGGGGGGCATTCTTGGGGGTAAATCTGATCTTCAGAATCTATATACATTATATTTTATTTTGTTAAAAATTTGTATGATTGTTCAACAAATAAATTTCTCAATTAAAAAAAAAGAATGCTCCATACACATTACGTGTGTATGTACTGTGTAAGTTTTGCTTTTGTTCTACAATTATCTGAATGCAGACCACTGGGTTGTAGGATATGGAGGATCACTGGTCAACCTTTGCCCAAGGAATCATCTAATTATGGCTCTAAAGGCCAGTGGCCCTTATGAAAGGTAAGGACCACTATGATATCATCACTGCATTCTACTTTGCTTTCCCACGCTTTCCCACCTTTCCTCAATCTTTCCTGTCTAATAACTTGACTTCACAAAATGTGTGGTGATTCTTACACTGCAATTCGAACCAAATAGGCATAAGCTACGTCATATAAACTTAAATATAGTTTTATTCCTAGTTGACACATCATAATTATACATATTTATGGGGCACAGTGTGACATGTAATTACTTGTGCAGAATGTATTATGATCAGATCAGAGTAATTAGCATACTCATCACCTTAGGCATAAATCATTTCTTTGAGTTGAGAATATTCAGAGTCTTTTCTACTAGCTATTTTGAAATACTCATTTAATTGTCATCAAGCATAGTTATCCCTCTGTGCTACAGAACATTAGAAGTTACTCTTCCTATACAACTGCACCATTAACTAGCATCGCTCCCCACATCTTTCCCAGATATTGGTAACCACTATTCTATTCTCTACTTTTTTGAAGTCAACTGTTTAGCTTCTACATAAAAGTGAGATTGTGTGATATTTATGTTTTTGTGCATGATTTATGCCCTCCAGTTCTATCCATGTTGCTGCAAATAACATAATTTTATTCCTTTTTATGGCTGAATAATATTCCATTGTATATACAAACCATTTTTCTTTATCCTTTCACCTGTTAATGGACAGCTAGAGGTAATGTAATCATGATATATCTCATAGCATCTTACTATGTGCTTACTTTTATAAAAATCTTTAAAAATAAACTTTCACTTATGGATTAAGTAATTTGGACTCTCCATTATAGCTCATCTAGTAGCAAACACATTTAACAGTTATTCTGAACACCATTCTATTGTACTTGGCAAACATTTTCTAAATCACGGCATTCTAATGAGCTAGATGAAAATCTCCCTTCTTCTCTACCTTGGAATCAAAATGTTTTTCACTTAAAAGAGTATATAGGGAAAAAAATGCAAGTTTTCAAGTTGTGAATACAATGTTATGTTGCAGGATGGATCCCCACTCTGAAATCTTGAGTCCATAGTGCCGCCTTGTGGTTTCCAAACCTTGGACACAAAAGGGAGGTTTCTTCCTTTCTCAGGAGGGTGCTCCCAAAGTGAGGAGCAAAGAAAAATCTTCCTTCCAGCCCATCTACTCTCGATCCCCAGGTTTCCACCCAAACACTGCTGTTGCTGACAGGATTTCCTAGAATTGTTGGTCTGAATTATGGCTTTCTTGAGCTTAAAACTTTGGGAAATATACAATGTAGTCATGTCATATCAGCTGTTATAACCATCTATGTCCATGGCTCTCAAAATTTATTGAATAAAGAGTTATCAGATTGCGACCTCTGGTTATCAAAATGAGGAATCTGCATTTTAAACAAGACTGTCTAGGTTGGTCAAGTCCAACCAAATGATTTCAGAAGAAGGCCCACAAATGAGGTCCTAAGAATCACTGTTTCTTTAGGGAGCTGTGAAGGAGCAGATGGACTGGGCCTACTCTACCACTCTTGTATGCTCTCTTGTCCCTTTACCTTCATTTACCCCACCACAAGTAAATTCTATCTACCCTGAGTGTCCTTTACAAACTCTACTAGTTCATGCATTTGTAACAAGGCATAAAAGTATATTATCTTAAAAATATTTAATATCTTAAAAATATAATAACTTAAAAATATTCCTTGCAAAGCAACTCTCTTCATTTGTAAAAATACATCACAGACTATTTGGAGGTTAAGAATTAGACCCAGAAGTTGTAGTTAATGAGATAAAAATAAATAAAAAGACAGAACTAAATTCTTCCATATTAGAAAATAAGCATAATTTGGGGATGGGGAAGAGAAAGTATGAAGACTAAGTAGTACATCCAGAGCTGAAATTTAAAATGCAGAAATGGCTAAACTGCTTTTAGGGACTGGGGTGTTTCATTTCATTCTCATCTGTGATGGAAATCTCTTCAACTTCCCTACAATCAGTAAAGACTTTTACACATAGAAACTTGCAGGTTTGTTTCTTCATGAAAAATTTTACAAAGGTTTAATTTCACACTAGAGTAAACATGGCACAAGGTAAGCACAGACAAGGTGTGGCAATAATTTTTAACATGAGGTTATTGGCAGAGCGCAGGTGCCCAGAGCCACAGCATGTAGGAAACCACCATCTTCACCATTTCTACATGGACTCTTGCATCATCTTGGGGAGATGAATGGACTTTCCAAAGCCTACGGAAAGGAGATTTGAATACAGCTTATCTGATTTTGAAGAAGCTAGGTAGCTCTAAAATACAACCATCTCCTCTGTGCAAAACCCCGTATTAAATCTTCAAGTACCTGCAGGCTGGTCAGGGACATAAGGCAGGGCTATGGTTTACTACAGTGCAAAGACAGCAGCAGGAGAGATTCCAACCTTGTTGTGAGTGGTTAACAAGAAATGTTTAACAAGAGTGGTTAACTTATGCTGATTATCTAGAAAGCAGGAAGCCAAGATAATAAGCTAGTACAATTCTTTAAGGATCCCAGTGAAACCCTGATATGTGTTTTGTCTTCTTCCAGAGAGATACTAACCTACCTGAGGGCTAAGTTTGCATCTTATGTCAATTACGCTTTGTGATCAGGGGAGCAGCACAGCCCCCTGACCACTACAGCTACACCGTGACTTCTATCACTTGTTAGTTGTGCTTATTCCGTCTTCTCTTTTTAAAAATTATATTAGGAGTGTGAAAAAGAGTGTGTATTTCATAATTATCTTCTGCTTTTATAGACACACAAAGTAGAAATTAAACCTTAGTATTTTAGAAGTTTCCTACGACCTCTTGCTAAAATAGAAAGTAAATTTTATGTACTTTATAAGAAATTGGGAAAATGCACATTTTTTAAAATCTAAGGTGTTTTAAAGCTTGTACTTGTTCCAATTGTTGGGGGTTTTGGGAAAGATAGGAATTGTGCCTATTGTAATTATGCCGATTGAAACTATAGACATTCAGCAGAATCTCTGTTCCCCATCCGAGCCAGAATTATTTTGATCCCAGATCCTTTGCCAGTTGTGTAAAGGTCATGTGGAGGTGAACAGAGTATGAGGTATCTGGCTCCAATTCCAATTGGAACATTAAAGTGACTCCAGATTGATAAAATAGACAGAGGGAGCAGGCACTTGACTACACAGATCTCCAGTCAGAGTCGGCCAAATGGAGCAATCTCCCCTAACGTTGACTGATGGTGAAAGAGAAGCGCGCCGAGGAGTGGAAGGGAAGGCCTATTTTAGCAGAGTTTAGAATGGAGAATAAATGAACCTGCAAGGCAGAAAGATACCTGAAGACACGAGAGTAAAAACTGCAAAAGGATGAAAAGCTGCTAACATTGCCTTCAAGGACGTAAAAAACTCACTCTTTCTGTGGTCAAATACCGGCAGCCAGTGAGATAATAACAAAAAAAAAAAAAAAAAGAAAGAAATCTAAAAACAGAAACTCTATGTTGGGTGTTCTCAGAAAGTGGAAGAGAGGAAATTCCAGTGGAGGTCTCTTTGAAAGACTGACAAGAAGAATATGAAATAAGGAAATCCAAGGAGATAAAAACGGATTAAAACTGGAAAGGATTATTACCAATTAATTTTGATCTACTATCACTGCTCAGACACCATACAAGTATTTTACATAAACTGTGAGAAAAGTGCAATTGTCTCTTTTACAAAAGTTAGGAAACCAGGGTTTCAGAAAATCAGCAATTTTCCTAAAGTCATGTTCCAAATGAGAAGACCAGTCAGGACCCAAATACAGGTTGGGTTTATCTAATCCTAACACCCTTACTATAATTAACCATCAGACTGAATTTCCAGCCATTATCAAGGCATCCCCTTTATCCTACTCTGATCAACGTACTTATTCCTTCCCCAAAACATGTAAATCATTTGTAAATAGCTTATGCAAAAAATGCTGAATGTATCCGTTAACATTGCCCTACATAACATTGCATTAGGTGTTATTTGATCAGACTGACCTTTCATACAAGGCTAGGAGTTCTCCGCATAATTTCTTTTGCTCAACTCTTAGCTCACCACCATATGTAAATCAGTGACATTCACTGTTGATTATACTTGTTAAAATAACTCAAAGGAACAAGGCTGGTGGGAGTTCTGGAATCAGAAGCTTATATATTCCAGTTAGAGACATGTTTCACTGATAAATAGCATGAATTTTCTAGTCTTTGGATACTAAAATGAAGAGTGTTCTTCTTTTGCTCCTGTACTAATTGTATTACTTAGCAAAATAATTATATCCTAGGAAATTCAATGAGACATTGAACCTAGGTAAGCGTATTTTTACTTTTTTCAGTGATGCCGTTCATTCAATCCTTTCCCCCTGCCCTTGTCAATTGTTTCAGATGCTCACAGGCAATTCTATTAGAAATGAAATACTGTTGGAGGGGGTTCTCAAAAAGTGCTTTATCTTCATTATATGGAAAATTCTATTCCCAACAAATCTTTAGGGAAATCTTTTTACTGACATACTTTTCTTTCATAGTTTTGTTTCAAACGCGGGGAGGTTTTCCTGCCAAAGCCTCATTTCTCTCCCTTATTTTTTTGGCTAAAGCCAGTCTTCTGCAGGCTTCATTTCCCCCACCCCTCAATGGAGCTCACCGCCATGACTCTCCCAAGGACACAGTAGAGGGCTTTGCCCTAATCCACATTTTACTAAACAGCCCCAGGAGTGAGAAAGACCTTCACTAGGATTTGATTAAACAAATTCTTAAAACCAATGAAGTGTTTCCAAGTGGTCCGTGAAAAGTGCATTAGCACATGTTCCCCAACAGGACAAGGTTCCACTTCTCAGTCATTCCTTTGGGAACACAGTCGGGAATGCAGCACATTCTCCCTGAGAGTAGTTCAGGCACTTCAGCCTCTCGGGGCAATCACCCTGAGAGTGACTTTATTGCATACCATCGCCTGTAGTTGTGACTGAAGCTGTATGCATACATTTCAGGGCAATTGTATGTGTAACTTTCCGTCTGTCATTTTACAGGGTTATTGCAAAAATAGAAGAAAAAAGAGTATGTAATACCAGGCAGAGCTCGAGATGAAGTTGAATCTGCTCTAAAAGAATGACTTTCCCCCCACCCCACTAAGTGAGGGAGAAAGCTACTTGTGAAATACAATAGATTATATATGTTTATGTGCAAATGCAAGCATTTAAAAAAGACAATTGGGCTGATATATAGAACTTACTTGTATGATAAAGTAGATTGGTTATGAAAACAGTCCCACTGAATGTTCAGGAAATGGTACAAATAAAACAAGCTGAAACATATCTGGTACATGGCCATATTTATTATATATGCTAAAATGCCCATTTTGTCTAATGAAAAGGTATCTGGCAATTATGTGGTTAATTTGCTCACTATCCATAATCGTAGAGACTCGTTTGTTCGGAGAAGGGTATTCCCTACAGACATCACAATCTCCCAGTTGACTGATAATAACAAACAGGCTCACTAGAAACAAATAGCTGTAAAATCTCCACTGTATTATAAGTTCAATAGACACAGTTTGAATATCAAGCCTTACTTTTCTTTTTCCTGATGTCAGTAATGCAGACAAATAACAGGACTTTGGAAAAGGAGGATTTTTTTCAAACTTTTGAATATTTTAATTCTGTCCCAGCAGAGAGATGAAGAATCACAGAAAATACATTTCTGCACTCCTGACACCCCCACCCACGTGCATTACATATATATCTTAAGCATCAGATCTGTTGCAGTATTGGAGCCCTGGGAATAAGACATCTTGTTGAGAATCTCTGTAGTTTTTATTAGACGATCATGATTAATGTCACAAAACTTAAGCAATCTTTGAAAAGAAGACTAAATGTGCCACAAAAATTCCCTTGATTGTGCCAGTGGGAATATTTCCTAACATAGACCCAAACTTCAAAAACAGCACAGAGCATGCAAATGGCATAAGGGGCGGTGTCAATCCATTTCTTCCCAACTATATTTAAGTTATTCAACAGAAAAATGTTGGGAAAGTTGTGGCTCTCATTAGCATGAGAGGAGAACATGCAGAGGTATCTGTGCACTGGCCTGTGCACATGTGTTTTCCCAGGACAGGGGTGGTATTGGTATTTCTTACGGCTCGATGTCACCAGTCTGCAACCCGGATTGTAACTTTAAGATGTTATCTCTTGGCTGTTCAGATAAACAGCCCATTATGCTTTTATGGTGGGCAGTTCTGAATCCTTGGGGGATTAGAAGATATTGGCTGGAGTTTGTGGTTCCCTGCTAGACTATCAAGGGGTCCGTGGAATCTTGTCCAGACTATGTCTTTAAGCAAACACCTCTCGCGTAATGGTGTTCTCACACTGCCTTCTTGGCCATGGACTTCAAAAGCTGATTGCAGGGAGGGCCAAAAAGGCAATAACCCTTAATACAACAGAGCCAGCCTAGCAGGGACAGACAGGGCAAAGGTAAGGCGTCTCTGAGGTTGGCATTTGTGTATTTAGCCACATGGGGTGATTAGGGGCCATCTGTTCTTCAGTCAGCTAACTCCACTTTTCACACCATCCCAGGATCAAGTACATTTCATGCTTACTGCTGTCAGCCCCTCTATGGCTCTCCCAATCCTAATGATGCAGAATTTAAGCTTGCTTCCCTTTGGTCTCACATTAATGATGTATGTGTAAGTGCTTGTCTATGTACATGTGCCTGCATGTGTGTGTGTGCATGCTGGGAGCTTGCGTTATTTTTGCACACTTGAAAGTAACACGGCACCAAGAGAAACTCGAGCAGTTATTCACGATTCTTTGGACAGGAGAAAAACCTCTGAAACATCGTATTGATGGAATTCTTTGTTTTGAGTGTTTTATCTGACTTATTTTTTAAAATAAAAATTAGAGAAACTCTCTGAGGATCATAAAAAGAGGAATCTTTCTGTCATCTTTCAAATAGTTGTGTGCATACTCAGTTCTTTCAAAAAATACACATTAAAATATTTAATTTTTAAAATCTGGAAATATGAAATATAAACTTGAACTTTTTCTGTTAATACTTTCTTTCTGGGGTTCTTTTTAGTTATAATTGACAAAAGGATTAATTTTGCCATAATTATAAAAGCAATGGAATATAATTTGTTCTAATTGTCCTTTCCCTTTCCTCCTCCCTCCCCCTGTCCCTTTCCCTCTATTCTACTGATCTTTCTGTTATTGATTTACAGTTATTATTTTAAATGAGTGACTTATGGATATACATGATGGTGAGATTCACTGTGCTCTGCCCATATGTGTAGGAAAGTTAGGTTCTCTCCACTGTCTTTCCCTGTCCCACCCTTCTTCCCTTTCCTTCATTCCCCTTTGTCTGTTAATATTTTCATACCAAAGTCAAAACTAGTTTTTATATGCCAGATCACAGAGTATTCAGCTTATGAAAAGTCAAATATAAATTAATATGGGTGTCTGCCCCTCATTCACACTTCTTGTTAATGACAAATAAAATGGAACAGGCTTATACAATTATTTGAATGCCATTAGCCCATTGTGCTCATATTAATTATTTTGTAAGGTAAAGTAGCCACCATGAGTTCTAAAGGAATAAATTATTATTAATTTTAATTGGATTATATCAAATGATAAAAATTTTTATCTTCTGGAGCCTATAAAATTTCAAAATTATAACATTTAGTTAATACAAGATAAGTTGAAATTTGCCACTGGTGGTTGACAGTTTTCCATCATGTCATTATCTTTGACATAATTCAGCCTAGGCTTTTAGATTCTTCATGTATCTCAGGAGAGAAAATGAAAAGGAAGAAATCAAGTTCATGTCAGATGGAGGGACAGTAGGTAACTTTCAGAGGAAGTGATGCTATGCTGTGCTAACACCAGAGCATACTGACCCCTGTGTACCATGGAAGGGCTCAGTTCGATCTAAGCTCCACAAAAGAAACTGCCGTCTATTGATGGGATATCCAATTAGCATTTTTTATTTGGAGGGAGGTAAGTCTATATCTCATCCAAAAGTTATGTTTTCAATCAGTGAAACCATAGCAAATATATCCTAAGATTAAAACATGTTTTATCATTAATAACAGTTTGCTTAGTAGAGATTCCAAAATCTAAGCCATATTTTGGAAACTTTCCCTAGGCAATAACTTCCTAACTCAGCAATCTTCATACTTTTTTAGTAGCATAATCTTGTTTCTTCTAAATTAAGCTGTTTTTTAACTGATATGTAAAAATAAAATATTCTATACATTAATGGAGTACCATGCAATTTTTGATATATTTACCTTGTGCAATGCTTATATTACTTTAAACATATCTAACTCCTCAATCATTTCATTATGGTGAAAACTTTCCAAATACTTTCATCTATGTATACAGCACATAACTGTCATCTTTAGTCACCCTATTGCGCAACTGTATACCAGAACATTTTTTCTCCTATTTCACTATAACTTAGTACTCACTGATCATTCCTGCCCCTTCTATCCCTCCCCATATTCTTCCCAGTCTCTAGTAACCACTGTGTTTCTCACTTCTTTGAGATCAACTTTTTTAGATTTCATGTATAAGTGAAACCATTCAGTACTTGTATTTCCATACCTGGCTTATTTCACTGAATATAATCTCTAGTTCTACCTACACTGTTGCAAATTCCAGGATTTCATTCTCCTTCACTGCTGAATAGTATTCCATCATGCATATGAACCATATTTACTTTATCCATTAATATACACAGCATTTGAAAAACTATGAGCCTTCTTTCATATTTTAAGTGGTTTGAGTATTTTTTTTCAGTTCTCTTTTTTTATTTTAAATTTTACAAGATTTTAACAAAATAACATAAAACGTGTATAAAATGTGTATATATTCTGGATTTTTTAAACATATACTTTAAACATATTACCTAAGAGATTTTAAGATATCTTCTTAAAATATTGGACCTCTGAATTTTGCTTATTCTATTTATGGAAAATGACCACCATACAAGCAAATTTTCAGTACTGTTCCTCTTTGTCATAGCAAGAAACTGAATCAGACTGACTTTTTAGCCAGGAAATGTGTTATTCACTTTTTCCATTCAAATGTTCTGAATGTGAATTCAACTTAAGTAGATTGATAATGGATGGGTGGAAGGATAGATAAAAAGATTAAAACTCACACTTTGCTTTCTTGTCACAGAAAACTCCCTCAGGAAGAATGCATTATCTTAACTACTCTCCTTCACACAGCCAAGTATTACAAAATGAGAATCCTGTCCCCATCCACCCACCCCCAGCTTTTGTCCCTGTGGAAACACAGTGTTCTTTTAGAATTATGTTCTTCATCTATATGAAGTTCCTTTAGCTCTCTGTTGCACTTAGCCAAATACCATTCGTGTTGTTCTGCTATACTCACGTTACCTTGTCCCCAATGCCTTTCCTCACCAGGTAAACACCTTCCTTTGTGTTCCCACAGGCTACTGCAGTTATTTTACATCTATATTGTCATAGTCATATGCAGGCCTCTTTTAATAGATCCTGTGCTCATCATGTGTTGAAAACTAACTAAATGTTTCTAAATGACACAAATGAACCAATGACTTTCAATCTTAACTAATTTCATGGAGAAATTTCTAAAACAGTGCTTTAGAAGGACAGTAGCCATGTATAAATTCATGCTCCAGAGAAAACGATCCTTTAAAGGAACGTATGAAATGTTTGATTAATTTCTACACATGCAAAATATATGTTATTTATCTTTGTTTATTTCTGAAGAGTTTGATTTCGTAAGTAATATTTTGTGAAAGACAATAAAAAGCGGCATCTAGAATGGCCATGCATGGACACGGGCTTTTAAAAGTGTTAGATCCGTGCCTGGCTCCCTGGTGGACAGAACCATCTCTGGAAGAGAGGGAGGCAAGGTTTAAAAAAAGAAAACACAAATTTTGAAAGGATATTTGGCGGACAAAAACAATTTGGTTTATCACCACTTCTAAAATTGAACTAAACTTTTTAACACATGTAACAAATAGCAAATACAAATTTTAAATGTGACTACTCCTAAAAATATAAAGAATTAAGGCTCATCATTCACACTTTGAAGCTACCAAATCAACCATTTTAACCAGACCTTCTCCAGCCCAATGCGGCCAAATTGGATGTTGCTCCACGTTTGAGTATTTGACATTCTTTAGATAAAGAAAGCAGAGCACACAGTTTCAGAAGCCCCTAAACAATATCTTTTAATTAATTTAAACTGCAACAAAAATTTTAGGAGTTATGTGATATTTATCTATTCTTTTCCAGCTCTTCCAGTAATATTCTAAGCAAACAAAGGCGTAAATTCCTAGAGTTCTGGCAAAACATAGATTCTCCCAGGACTTTGAGTATTGTTTAGATTTCTAGGAATTATTCAATAAGTGATCACTTGGAGGGTGTTTTTTATTTTTCTCCAATGGGAGCAAAGTTTCTCCATACATCAAAAGTACAGACCTTATATTCTTACATTTATTTATCACACTTATAAATATGAATGTACAAAAATATTACTCAACTCATATCTGAAAAATTCAGCCACACCAGGTTTTGTTCAGTCAGCATTTTTCTACAATTTCACTTTTAAAGCTAGAAAAGTTTAGTGAAAACAAGTATTGGGAAATTCAGGAAAGTAATAGATCATAATTTTAAACTAGGAGAAAAATATTAGCATCTTTATTTCCTGGATTGAATGAATGCAAGCTGTCAAATCTTAGAATGTTATATGCAGACTTAGTTCAAAACACCTTATTTTTTCTTTGTTCATGTTTGGTCTAGGATTTGAGAACGAATTTTCCTCATTGCACAAGTTAAAGCTTATTCAATCTACTTTCACCATTTCTCTCTAAATATCCTTTGTATAAAAAACTTTCAGCAATAGATATTGCACTCTGAAGGAACGAGTGCTGAGGCAATGTTCCTGCTTCTTTAACAAGACACAGGTCCTCAGGAGTGGCCTGTGACCCATGCTCACCACTATTAACGAAATGACTTTTGTACAGAAAGAAATATTTTTATGCCTAAAAATAGAATCTTAAGACGTATTGTGAAAATTATCAGGTCTGACATTGGGTTTTATTATGCTTTGTGTTATTCATGAGGGACAAAGAAGATCATGCTCAAGAATGAAAAAGAAAACACTTAAGTGGGTCTGGGCAGTTTTAACAGCATGAGTGAAATACAACACCAAACAGGATGTCTCTGTTCCCTTTGAACTTGAGGCATCCCATGGACCCAAGCTACTGAATTCTCTGGTTAGTTATGTGGTGCCAGACATTCAGTGGCACTTCATGAAGATAAGTTTCTACCCTGTGCTTTTATAGGTAATGGTGAATGAACCCTATCTGACCAAATAAGTGTTTTATCAAAGTGATCGTAAAATTGTAGAAAATATGCATGTTTTTATTGGGTCTTAAAGTAATTCGTCTGTTTTCTATTTTTTTAATCATTGAATAAATCACCAAATCAATAAGCAGAAACATTTCCACACTTATATCTCATAAATTATTATAAATATTTTTGTCCACTTATTTCAGAAATGATTTTAATTGCAAATAAAATTTAAATTTCAGGATTCAACTGATTATGTTTCATCAAATTTCCTTTTACCATAAATAACAGAATTCTCTACACATTAGGAAAAATATTATCTTGATTTTTACCTTTTTCATTTTAAACCTCTACCTACTCCTTTTTTAGGTTCCTTGATTATATAAATAAATTGATGATTTCTGCCTTATGACCCAGTAATCCCATCCTCATCCTTGGTATTTTCCCCAGAGCTAGAATCAGTGTACTACAGAGAGACACAGCTACATCAATGTTTATAGCAGCTCAATTTACTAAGGCTAAACTATGGAACCAACCCAGATGCCCCTCGCTGAATGAGTGGATTCAAAAACACACACACACACACATATATATATGATGGAGTTCTACTCTGCTATGTGTGTGTGTATATATATGTATATATGTGTGTCTGTGTGTGCGTGCGTGTGTGTGTGTCTACATACACGATGGAGTTCTACTCTGCTATTAGAGAGAACAATATCTATCATGGCATTTGCAAACAAATGGATGGAGATGGAAAAGATTACACTGAATGAAATATCCCCAACTTTAGGGTTGAATGTTTTCTCTCATATGTGGAAGCTAGAGTAAAATCTACGACAGATTGAAAGTTATCTAAGCTCAAAATAAACTAAACATAGGTGAATTTTCACATAAGAATGGGGAACCATAAATATGAAGCTGGGGGGAGAAGTGAGGGGACAGGGAGGGGTGGGAAAGATTAGAAGGGTTATCAATGCAGGTGGAGGGGGGATTAGTATGGTTATTAATGCAGCTGGGAACCCTCGACTCCCATGAGAAGCCCAACTACCCATAGGCAGGCAGAGAGGATCAGAAATTTCAAAAATTAATACACATGTATAGGCTTAGTTCTATCTATAGCATGGGGATAAAGCAGGGTAGACATGGGAGCAGGGAGTAGTTGAAGACGGGTGTGGGGGGATTCTGGGCTAGGATCAGCATTAACATTAACGTACTTTGTCAATATCCACATAAGCATGAATATGTAATAACAATTTCTTCCAATATGTAAGACTTCTGTTAAAAGAATAAGAAAATAAAAATAAAAATAAATTGATGGTTTCTTTATGACTGTACAGAGTACGGAATCATTACCCAGCACACTGTCATCCCTCTTCTTTGGAAATATATTTATTTAAAAAGTGGCTAAACATAATTAAATAATACCTTGTCATTACTAGGTTTGTATTTGAAGTCCCTAAACAGCAACTCTGAGAAATTGGGTAGAACAAGAAGTTTCAGGCCCAGATCATATGTAAACTCCAGCTATCAAGTCTAACAAGAGCCAGAGACCTATCTGCTGCAGAGGGGAATGTGCTTAATTGTTGTATCTTTTTTTAAATTTAAGCCTTGACCAGTTGTACCTCATCAAAAATGTCTTCTTTCATAAAGAGATAAAACTCTTACTGAGACAGGATCTACAAGGACCAAATAAAAACTTAAAATGACTCCCTTCCTGAATTGGTCTTCAGACCCCAAATTACGATTCATTCTCATGATGAAACCCTGATCCCTTCCTTCAGCAATAATTCAGGTCAAGCATCCTCCTCCCCTCTTATCTCTTCTATTTACTCCCCCTGCTACCACAACTGCAATATTTCTGGGCTCTGCAATCCAGTGATCTTACCAACTTTTCACTTCTTTTGTCCACTTTATTTTCTCCCTTTCCTCTCTAACCAGTTTAAACTCATACTGACTCAGGCAATCACATCCTGTCTCCTTCAACCCTGGTTACATCTAACTCAGGCTTGTGAACATCTGGACCTTTGCTGAGTGTGCTGGATGAAAACTACATCATTATACTACTGGTCTCACTTTCAAGCAATATTCATGAAACTCACACTGACCCTGAAAACTGTTCAATTTTTTTTTCTCTAGTAGGTTCCCTTTCCTACTCTCCTGGATAACTGTCACGTCTTCTATGTTCAAGCCTCAAAATTTTATCCCCACTTTACGCTCAAGATCACATTGATTCTTGTTTCACTGAGAAGAAATTCAATCAGAAGCACCCTGCATGTATCTCTCATTGTCGCATCCACCACCTGCCAGCATCTGGACCACCTGCTCAGGTTTTCCTGAAGTTTCTCTGGATACATGGTCATGTACCTAAGGCCAGACCTTCCATCTGTGCACTGGATCTCGTTCCCTTTTTAAATCCAAAGACATTTTTATAGCAATTCTTTCCTCTCTCCATAGCTGCATCAATTTTCCTTTTGTACTAAGTCACTGTCAGCATCATGTCACCATCATGTAAATATACTGTTATTTTATCACTAATATTTTTAATTACATGTTCAACCCCTCATCATCCCCTACTCACCGCTCCATTTATTGGCTTCATTTGGAGCAAAATTCCTCAAAGAAAAGCAATCCATTTGTGCAGTTCACAGTCCCCTTTCTACAACTCTTTCTTCTAATCCGGCTTTTTACTACCACACCCATTTTTGTCAAGATCAGCAGTGGCCTCCACATTACTAAACTTAATGGTTCGTTTTTATCTTACTTGATCCATTGAGGACATTTGATAGAGCTCCCCTTTGAACTGCTTCATTCAGCTGACTTGCCAGACAACACACTCTGCTAGTGAAAGTCAGCCACCCTGTATCTGTTCTTCCTTCTCATGGCTCCAATGTCTTAATGTTGGAATGTCCCAAACCTCAATCTTTAGGTCCCTTTTCTACCTACACCTGTCCCTAGGTGACCTCATCTGGGCTCATGGCTTTAAATACCATGCTGAGAACAACTAACTACATTTATATCTTTAGCTCTGATTTCCATCCTAAACTCAAAGGGCACATACCCAGTTGCCTTCTCAAAAGCTCCACTTGGATGGCTGGGAAACTATTCAAATCTAACATGCACAAAGCTAAACATTGGTCATCAGCTTAACCCTACTTACGTACCTTTCCCCATTTTTGTTAACAGCAACTCCTTCCTGTCTAGTGCCCGGAACCCCAAACCCTGCAGTTATTCTTCACTCCATTTCCACCCCAACCTCTCTCAGTGCAACCTCTCCCACCCATCAACTAACCCAGTTTAGTTACTTTTAAAATACACTTTTACACTGTTGGTGGGACTGCAACCTTGTACAGCCACTCTGGAAAGCAGTGTGGAGACTCCTCAAAAAACTAGGGCTGGAACCACCTTATGACCCAGCTATCCTACTCTTGGGTATTTTCTCAAAACAGCTAGAAATCGGCATAATACAGAGGTACAACTTTATCAATGTTTATAGCAGCTAAATTTACTATAGCTAAACTGTGGAACCAATGAGATGCCCCTCACTGGATGAGTGGATTCAAAAACTGTGGGACATATATACAATGGAATTCTACTCTGCTATTAGAGAGAACAATATTATGGCATTTGCTGCCAAATGGATGGAGATGAAAAAAATTATGCTGAGTAAAATATTCCAAACTCAGAGACTCAAGGGCCAAATGTTTTCTTTCATATGTGGAAGCTAGAATACAATCAGAAACAGTATGATAGATGGCTAAATTGATAGTAACATCAACATGGTTGAATTTTTACATGAACAGGGGGAACCTAGACTATGACACTGGGGGATGAAAGGAGGGAGCAGGGAGAGGGGTAAGAATAAGAGGGATATCAAGGCAGCTGGAGGGAGGGAGTAGGGGAGTTATCAACCCAGTGGGGAACCTTTGATTTCCGTGAGAAGCCCAACTAATACAGGGTAAAGTAGGGGAAACATGGGATCCGGGGAAACCAAAGGGGTGATCATGATCAGTCTTGGCTTGCTCTGTCTTTATGCATGTGATCATGATTATGTGGCAGTGATTCCCTCCTATATGTATGACTATGTTTAATGAATAAAAATAAAATAAAATAAATCAGAATATAACTACTTCTCACCACTTCTCTCCTTTACCTCCATCACTCCACTTCATACTTGCTTCCCTAATCCTTAAGTTCCCCAGGGTTAATCCTGCCTCAGGGCCTCTGTCCTTGCCTTTCCCTACACCTACAAGGCTATTCCCTGTAATTTTTTCACACATTCTTCCTGCATCACCTTCAGATCTTCGTGCAAATGTCAATTGTGAGTGAAGACATCTCTGATCACCCTTTTTAAAAATCTCAATTCTTTCAGCAAAATATGTTCCTTTCGTTGCTTTAATTTTACTGGTAAATCACAGGAAGAATGGATCCAAAAACTGTGGTACATTTATACCATGGAATATTACACAGCAATTAGAAACAATGACCTTGCAGCCTTCGAGGGTAAATGGATGGTTATGGAAGAGATCATGATGAGTAAAATCAGCTTAACCCAGAGAGCTAAGGGTCGATTGTCACCACTCATAGGTGGAGGTGGGGACTAGACCCTGGACAGTGAGAAAGTTGGTCTAGTAACATGAGTTAAATCCAGACAAGATGTAATGCTTTACAATCTAATACCTTTTTTAAGAGTTATAAAGGGAAAGGGAAGGGAGGGATAAGGGAGGGTAATTGGGGGGGGCACTCCTGGGGATAATTGCAATATCCAGAATATTTACACATTTTATACACATTTTATATTATTTTGTTAAAATCTTGTAAGGTTGTTCAAAAATAAAAATTAAAATTAAAAAAAATAATTTTACTGGTAAAATAAAATTAATATACTGTTTATTTATTTAGTCTAGACTTTAACCACTCGACAATGCTCTCCGAAAGAACTTTCTGTGACTATTAAATGTTCAATATCTATGTTGTCCAATGTGGCAGCCACTAGCTAGGCATGAATATTGAACATTTGAAATATGTAGTTAAATTAAAGTTGAAACCTAAATATCCGTTGCAGTCAGTGGGTACCCTGTTAGATAGCATAGTTTAAATAGAAGCTGCATGAGAACAGAGTGGTTTGACTTTTTTGGACGGATGTCACTCTGCACCTGCAATCTCAGGCACACAGCAGGTGTCCAATGTATATATGTGAATGAAATGATTCACTTTCTTTTCTTTCTGGATTCATTCCCATGGTTGAACACTGCCACAGCCCATGGTATTTGGTTCATGAAGGAAGCAAAAGTTATATTTTAGCTACCATCACCCCACAGCCCATGTGCAAAGCACCAACTACACTGACTCTGAGTGGGTGAGTGGATTTTGCAGATAATAAACTAGTTGTTTAGAATCTACTGAAGCTTTATCTCTGCTTTCTACCACCACTGTCATCATCAACACGAAGAGACAGACAAGGATACAGGGAGAGAGCCATAGACATGGAGGTGCTGGCCCATCTGTCTGTTGTCACTGCCTTAATGACAAAGGTACTTAGGGTTTCATTATTTTGTTTGTTTGATTCAATTCTTTACCCATTTGAAACCCTACATACAGTCTGTACACACAACTTCAGGAAAAATAACAACAACAACAACAACTAGGGGTCAGATACGAGAAGCAGCAAGCAGCCTGGAAGAGAGAAAAATATTTAAAAGATCCTTGATAAACTTAGGCTCTTTAAACTCAATAGTAATTATCCTTAGAAAATAAGTATCATCTTTCCACAAAGAAGTAAAATTCCTCAATCTTACATGGGGTACATTTAACAACACTATGGATGGGACAAAATCAAATACACCTACCTGAGCAATACGAATGTATTTCTGTGTAATCAATCTCCCCTCCTAATTTTTTTTGTTGTTGTTGTGTTTGCTCCTTCTTGTCCTTTAATAAAATATCACAAGAGAATAGGTAGATGTGGACCCAAGTTTACCTCTTTCCATCTTTACAAGGAAGTGCACAAGTTCTTCAAGGTAGACTTATGCTTTTAATATACAAAATTTCTGTTAGAAGGAAAAATAGTAGAAATAAAGGAGAAAGACTGTATCTCCTTGTTTTCTTTTTTTTTTTTTTTTTTTTTTTAAAGAGAGAGGGACAGTGAGAGAGACAGAGAAAGAGAGAAACAACTTTATTTAGTTTTTTGCATACTTAGTTGCTCCAACACTTAGTTGTGTATGTGGTGCTGGGGTTTGAACCCGGGTCCTCATGCTTGCCAGGCAAGCGCTGAAACCACTGAGCCACCGCTCCAGCCCCTATCTCCTTGTTTTCAAGGTCAGTTTTTAAAGAAAACATAAATTGAAAGTATATTTCAGCAGGTCTGAAGTCGATGACTTGTGCTGTTTCATAAACTTGGCTTTTTTTTTTTTATCATTTTTATCCTTTAGTTTCCTTATCTGTAAAATAGAGGTCATAGTAATACTGCTGATCTTATAGTATTATAGATAAAATGGTAACTGGAATATCCTTACTATAGATTATAAGCATTCATTAAATGTAGCGATGTAGTGCTTGCTGCTCGAGATAGAGATTTTTAATCCATTTGTATTAGTCTAAATACTTCATATTCCAGATGAGGACTGGAGATATCAATTCTTTACACAAATACTTAGTGTTTGAATGAGGAACATTGATCTACTATTTCCTAGCTAGTATTTTTTTTCTTTTTAAGAGAGAGGGAGAGAGAGAGAGGGAGAGAGAGAGAGAGAGAGAGAGAGACTACAGAAACAATTTTTATTTAGTTTTTCATGTGGCTTTCATTGCTCCAAGACACCATTGCGTATACAGTGCTGGGGTTTGAACTAGTGTACTCACACATACTGGGCAAGCGCAGTAACCACTGCTCCAACCCTAGCGTTTCTTTCTAATAAAACTCTCTAATGCTCACCATTTTCTTTTTTCTTTTTTTTTAAAAGATAGAGGGACAGTGAAAGACGGAGAAAGACAGAATCAATTTTATTTAGTTTTTCATGTGGCTTTTGTTGCTTGGACACTTTGTTGCATACATGGTGCTGGAGTTCGAACCTGCGTGCTCATGTATGCCAGGCAAGTGCGGTAACCACTGAGCAACCACTCCAGCCCCTCCCCATTTCCTCTTATTTCTTTCCACTTTTCTTGATCCTTACATGGGAGTAAAAGAAATAAATAGACCTAGGAGAATTAGAGGTGGAAACTGTAGTTTTGCTTGCAAATAAGAATTTACTTACTCTGGTTTTCAAGATTTTTCTTCATCTGCCTGGGGAGGTATCAAATAGATCACCTAGAAACCTTCCAGACTTAGGACAAGGGTATCTCTGTCCTGTGTGAAGGGTGGCTACAGCTGCTCTTGGATAAATAGATGAGGCTAGTGAACGAGTTTTCAACTTCCAGGTGATAAAACTTCTAAATATTTAGTGATTCCTTTTACTGGGTTTAAGAGCTGATTGCAATTGCCTTTCCTCTTGCTAAATACCTGATCCCTCTAGAGGAGGTCACACTGGGAACTAGGACCCCAAGCACACTGGAGGGAATAAGAAGTCAGATGATCAACATCCTTAGGCCATTACTTTGGCCCGGACTTGCTAGCTATTAAGTTTGCTGCTCAGTGATTTACTCTTCAAGTGCCTGCAGTAGTGTCCTTTCCTAATTGCTGATCTCATTTTGCACCCTAGTGCCAAATGGTCCCCTGGAGACCACTGAGTAAAACAACAGGAAAAGTTCCAATAACCATCACAGATCCTTAATAAAATGCAGCTTTTAAAGTAGATGACCTTCCTGGAACCATCCCAAGTAGCCCAACGCTCCTATTTTCTTTATGCACTTCGTGTGCCTGTCAGTTATTGAAATTAGCTCCATTTAATAAATGATTCCCTCTACTGGCTACTTGAGCAATAAAATGGTTTTAGGGACTCTTATGTGTGCCTTATTTAGATAATTACCCTAAAACAGGAAAGAAATATTGTGCATAAGGACAGTGATGTGGGGAGAAATTTTTGACTAAAGTAACATTTGAGAAAACTGTTTATGGTAGATCTAGAAAACTGCAAATAAATGAACAGAGCTGGCAACTCATTTTGAATCTGCAGTCAGAGAGACTGAATGAGACTGCTGGGTTTTATATAGTGCACAAATAAGTGCTATGAAATCCAGATCAGAGAGACTTGTCCAAATACCCTACATGGCTTGAGTTATTTATGGGTTCACCAGATAAATCCTGAGAACATTACCTTGGCCTGATTGTCTGGCCTCTCTGGGATCACTTTTGTCTTTTCATGACTTTTTCCACTTATTCTTTTTTAATCTTTCCTTTTTCTTTCTTTATTTAAAGTTTACATTGTGGTACTATCAAAGAAATTTCTATATTATCCCCAAATAACTATATCTTATGAGATACCATAGTGAATTTCCTAACTTTATAATTTAAAAGTATTTGCTTTGAATAAAAGGTGATAAAGCACAATAGATGAAGCATAATGTCAGTCATATATGGTAATGTTTCCTTGGTTCTAGTCCTTGTTTTTATCTTGAGCAATATGAAGACTCTTGGTTTCTATGAAAGCCTTTGAGATGTCTGTGGAAATGCTTACTTAAAGAAGAAGATCATTGGGCTGGAGCGGTGGCTTGGCAGTTATGGCGCTTGCCTGGCATGCACAAGTACACGGGTTCAAACCCCAGCACCCACGTACACAACTAAGTGTCAGAGCAATGAAGGCCATGTGAAAAACTGAATAAACATTGATTTTCTTTGTCTCTCCTTCTCTCTCTCTCACTGTTCTTCTCTCTTTAAAAAAGAAGAAGAAGAAGATCATCGTATACCATTTATCATTAGACCGTATATAACCATCCAATGTGCCTGGCTAACTGAACTGATTCCCTGTTATACGGAGGTCTGGTTCACTCCATTATCATTTGGGATCTCCCAAACTCTGACTTGTGTATTGGCTTTGATTAACCATCATTCATTATTTCAATTGTCTTCTGTAAGTCAGCTTGAAGCATTTAAAAGTCAGAGGGCTGTATCGCTGATATACAGACCTAGACCTGTTCAGTTCCCATGTGTAAGAGCAGTACACTGTGTGTGTATCTGCTTTGTTTTAATCCAGAGCTGTTGAGGTTTGTGAACACGTGAACACTTTCTATTGCGGCCTAACATTTGTAAGTGTTTGCTCATGTTAAATGGGTCGCCTTATTTAATCTGTACAAATCTCTGCAATAGATAATTTTATTTTTGTATGAGAAAATTAAGGTTCACTAAAAGATAAAAGAAGTTGCCCAAGGTGACACTATTATTAATAAGCTCTCAAAACCAGTTCCTAGAATGTCATCACAGAGCCTGTTGTTTTGAACCACTGCTTGAACGCATGGCAGGCTGGTTATGATTTATTTTTCTTTTTCACAGCAATACACATGGTGTGACATAGATGCTGATTATGAAAATATATTGAATTTAAACCCATTTTCAAATTTTTAAGTAAAAGAGAAAAGAACACACTGAGCAGGGAATAAAGACCTTGTCTATGGATTGCTATAGAAATTAAATACATTTTAAATTAGATTATTTGATTTTTTTTAAGAATAATAATCTTTCAGTTAAAGAAGCCAGTACCCTGGGAGACTGGACAATTGGTGAGACGATGGTTTAGCCCCTGGAGACACACGGTAGTTAAAGGCACACTGTACGTTTAGGAAGCACAGTTGTAGCAAACAGATTAGGGAGGGGGGTAGAGGATGTCAAGAAGTGGGTGCACTGGTCAGGGAAGGTAACTTGAGAAGGTGGTATATGAGCTGCGAAAACCATCAGGTAACACTATAGAGGGAGGGCTCTAGGCAGAAGGATCTTCCTGTGCAAAGGCCCTGAAATGAGCCAGGTCTGTTTTGAGAGGTGAAAAGACTTGCTAGGCTGAAGCACAGTGAACAAAGGAAGGGAATAAGAGGAGGGCCTGAGGCGGGGACTGGAAAGAGGGCAAGAGTAAGTGAGGTACACTCTCTGTTTTGTAGCTGCAAGCAAGGAATATTAGGCGAAGAGGTGATCTGTCACGGAAGGTCAAACAATTTCTGAAATAATTGTTTCTTCAGTACACACAATTTTTACCGAGGTAAAGAGGAAAACGGCAAGGAATAAAGACCTTATGTACAGACTGTATCTTTATATACGACAAAACACAAGTCATTTCTAAAAAAAAGAACGAACATCACAAAAACATACGATCATCAAAGCCGAGATTTGCAAACTTCAGGTCCATAACTCTAGGCTTTTATGTTTCTTCTTCTTTATTAAAACAAACATCTATTTTATAAAAGTGATTCCTTTAGATTAAAATATCCCATGAATTAAAAATCTGAAGAAGCCAGGCATGGTGGTATACACCTGTAATCCCAGCCACTTGGGAGGTAGGAGGACTGCAAGTTTGAAAACAGCCTGGGCATTGTAACCTTGTCTCAGAGTTAAAAATACAAAACACAAGTCTGAAGAGATGCAAGGAAACGCAACTCATACTACCTCTCATAGATGAGATGGTGCTGAGACCTGGAAATGGGGTGACAGTGGGAGATCGGATGAGGATGCTTCTCTAAATGGACCCCTCTCTGTAGCCTTGTAGTTCTCTTTCTCTGTGTTGAAGAGCTCACCTTTCTGTCTGGGTTCCTGGAGCTGCTTCTTCTTGAAATGAGTAAACATCAGAGAGGTGTTCGGGGCTTTTCATTTTGATGAAACCAATTTTTGTGTCCGTGACAATGACAAATTTCTGGTCTATTCTACTGGTGGGAACTCAATTGGGGAAAGGAGATCCAGACACACATAGCAAGCCACTGCTTAGCTGCTTCCGGAAAATCACTATCTTGCCTCTGTGGCACCCAGTGTGGATAACTAGGATGGTCCCAGGAGCCATGCTAGCTCCCAGTTTCTCCAAGCTGACTGACAGTTTTTTTTTGCTATGACTCAACAGCTTTTAAGGCACATCTTTAGTAAGACATTATCTAGGCAGTTTTTTGAGTGAGGTACTACATTTGAGTCATTTCTAAATGAGTTTATGACAGTAGCAAGACTCTTTTTGTTCTTTTTCAATTCTGGATTTAGTGACTGAGTATTTCCAATTGTATGTGACCTTTCTTGCAATATGTAACCAATCAAAAGTATTTGTCAATTCCTCTGAGGAAGACAGAGAGGTGTCCCTTTCTTGGGCTCACTCGCCTTGAGAGTACCCTAGCTTTGCCACTGGCAACATCTCCTTGGCTTCACAAATCTTTGCCTCAGTATTTGGCTTCTCAACTTTTTGTTCATTTATTCACCATCCTGCAAGATGGGAAAGAACAAAGTCTTACATTTTTAGAACAACTTGGAAGAAAATTATGCATTTCTATCATGTCACATTTTATATCATATATTGAAATGCATCCAATTTTGAGATCAACAGAAAGCTCATTTCTACAGTTATTTCTACCAAGGGATTAGGCAGAGTTTATGGTACTCTACCAAGTAAGAATTTACTTGGGCCAAGATAAAGAGGAAAGTTCATGGAAGTGACTGTTGGTCTGTAACAACATGCCAGAAATATTGGGCAAAAGAGGCTGAATATCTAGCACTCTTGGAAATCGTAAGAACTGATGGTAGGAGAATCACTGCATTTCCTGGTGATTTGTCAGTGGCAGTGAGCCCCAGTGTCATGTGGAGATTCTGTTGGAAAGGAACTAGGGAGAAGAAGAGATATGTGGAATTCTTGTAGAAACCCATTAAATATGTCAACAGTTTTAAAAAATTTAAAAATATGTAAATACATTAAAAGTAGTTTGACATGAATTCTGACCCTAGCTAATGTGTATGAAATCAATAGGATCCCTGTATTTCATGTGTATCTTATCATTGATACCTTGTGTTTTGTAGAGTGTCACATTTTTCAAAGCATTTTCTTAAGTCCATTACCTCATTTTATATTCATAGTGGCCCTATATTTAGCCAAACATATATAATTGGTATTATATCTGTTTGACAGACAACATCAAGACCCAGAAAAGTGAGTGAGTTTTTTACCAATTAGACCCAAACTTTAAATCAATCAAATCCAAATCCTATGTCCTTTCTTCCTAAAATACCCAGTGGTTGTCAAAGTGTGGTCCCTAGTCAAGAGACTCAGCAACACTTGGGAATTTGAAATGCAAATTGCAGGCCCCACTCCAGACCTAAGAAATTATAAGTTCTGGGAGTGGGCCCAGCACACCTAATTAGTCCTCCAGGTTATGCTGATCCCTGCTAGTTTGGAAACCACTGTTCTCATCCACAGTGACTTTGCAACCCAAGAGAGCAGTGCGAGGAGAATTTCCTTTGGGGTCAAGGAACACATTCATTTCTCACAATTTCCTTGATTACTTTATCAGTCACACACATGCTGGTAGACAATTCCTGGTCATACAGCTGTGGCCCTTTGGCTTATGCTACTGGTACCAATCTATGACACTGCTTAACAAACTTTTTTTTAATTGATTCAATTTATGAGGTGAATCAGAAACTATTTTGCTTATAAATTCATCATAATACAGCCTATGGTCATCAAAGTTTCAAGCTAAGGAAAAACAATATTTGTGCTAAAATCAAACTAATGTTTAAATTCACTATTTAAAAATTTCCCCTGATAATATTTTCATTGGTTTGTTTTTTAACTGTAATTTATGACTTCTTGAAATATTTTTCAATCAGCAGATCTCTGGGAAGAAAATATAAAATAGGAATCAGAGATATAATTTCATTATGGCCCCTGATTAAGATTTTTAAAAGCCTCTCAGAGTAAAATAGTATATTTCATTGAATCTAAGATGCCACCAATTGTGGCACAAATTAACTGTGACCGTTATATACCACTATTGCATTAAGAAAACATGGCCAATCTAATAATGAAGTGCCACTGAATATAAGTAGCATCCAAATTTCAGACATGTTAAAATATGAAAAAGGACATTTGAGTATTGATGAAATGCAGTACATATGCCAGCTCCAGCCGGGATGTCCTTCAGGGCTAATTTCGCTTATGTATTTTCTTCCCATAAGCAATGCTGACCAGGTCCCAGTTATGGCACAGAATAATTTTGCTCTTCAAAGTTAAGCAATATTCATCCTAGCTTAAGGACTGTTTTAGGACATCAATAACTAAACACTGCAGGTGGAAAATATTCTACAATTTGGTTTCCGAATTGCCATGTGCTGTAAGGAAGCAGGCAACTGCAACAGAAAATACAGAAAAGGTAAGAGTAAAATATGGAGCACTTGTTCACTTGAATGATCTTTTGGTTGTCACTTACAAATAAAATGATTCCAAAATCTAAGATAGGCTATTTTTATATGTTGACATTTTTCTTTCTTAATTAGCTGTTTCTCATTTGTGTCAAGTAGTTAAATATATGTAAGTGAACTATGTTGCATAAATTCATAAATGTCTTACAAATCCACTTCCCCATCTTTCAGGGGCCATGTACTTGCTGGAAAATATAACAACATACTGGTACATTGGAATGTTGAGTCAGTCAGATCCTTACTGGTTGTAGCATAGAATGCTTCAAGAAAAGTAAGAAACACAGTCACTGCAAATTGGTAAAGCAATATAAAAGCTCTGCTTACATTTTGATTTGGAGAATTAAATTCAAATAAGAAAGTCATCACTGGGAAACTTTTATTTAATTTGCTGTATTTCACTATTTAGAATAATCATTTAACTTATTAAGTAATTTAAAACTTTTCTTGTTTATTTGGGATATTTTTAGTAACCCTAAACCTAGTTGAAAGTATATGAAGGCAGAGATCAAGAGCCATGAAATCAAATTGTGGTTTTGTTCATCTTCAGTTCTGTAACTTGAGCAAGGTACTTAATTTTTCTTAGATTAGAAATTTAATGACTGATAAATCTCCTTAATAATTTCAGGGTAATAAAATCCAGGAAAACAGATGTAATAATAATAATAAATGTTTTGCATAATCTTGTTTAATCCTAAAACAAATTAGATAATACAGAGAAATTCTGAACATAGTGTCTAACACAAAGTAAAAACTCAAGTATTTCTATTAGGTATTAATATTCTGTCATCAACAACACTACTGGGATGAAACTGATGTTTTCTTATCAATCAAGAAAATAGTTTTCAAGAGGTTGTAGTCATTCTGAGGACCCAGGCCCAAATAATGACAGTGGGATTCTCTTTTGATTTATTTTTTGAATATTTTGTTGTTAGTACATAGAAATACTACTGATTTTTGCATGTTAATACTGTATCCTCCAACTTTACTGTATTCATTTTTTGGTTCTAACAGTTTTTACTGGATTCTTTGGCATTTTCCATGTCTAGCATCATGTCTGCAAAGAGAGAATACTTCTTTTTCTGATTTATATTTTTTTATTTGTTTTTCTTATCTAATTGCTCTGGTTTTAACTTCCAAAGAAGTGGGCATCTTTCTACTGCTCCTCATCTCAGAGCAAAACCCTCCTGCTTTTCACTATTGTGTATGGTGTTAGCTACGGGATTTCCATGTATGGTCTTTATTACACTGAAGTATATTCTTTCTATACTTAGTTTGTTGGAAGTTTTAATCAAGAAAAGATGCTGGATTTTGTTGAATGACTTTTTCTGCATCTGTTAGGGTGATCACATGGTTTTTTATTGTTAAAATAGTGAATCACATTTATCAATTTCCTCTATTGAACTATCCTTGCATTCCATGAATTAATCTCAATTGATTATAGTGGAATGATCCTTTTAATGTGCTATCAAATTAGGCTTGGTAGTATTTCATGGAGGATATTTTTTTCTGATTCTTAATTGTGTTTATTTCTGATTCTCATATGTGTTTAGCTAGTTCAGTTATTTAAAAAAAGTATGACTGGATAATTTATTCTAAGTCAGCATTAAAAATATCAAACATTGAGCACACCTCAGGATACCGAAGCAAGATGCAGAGCACTCAGGAAGCAGTTACTGAGTTATCCTCATTGTAAAATAATAATCCTTTATTTTCTTTTAAAATCACTGACAATTATTCCAATTGTCCCTGGGCTTATTACAAAATAGGCACACATACAGATAAACAAATGTGAAATGCAGACACATCGCTTACTAAACTGAGTTTTAATTGAATGGACAATACACTTAGGATTTATCTAGAATTCTGCATTGCTTCTCAAGATTTCTGACCATACTCCTATTTTGTTCAAATAAGAACTTAAAATGTCTCCAACAAGTTACAATATTTGTGGTATACATTTTATGTTCAAATACTATATATAAATGCCCAGACTTTTGTTGAATGTTTAGAACTGCCAAAAGATATGAAAAATAGCATTTAAAATTATTAATTCATAATAACTATTTATTCCTTGTGTGATTGGTATAACTATTATCTCTCTACTCCTTACTTAATTTTTTTCCTGATTAAGAAACTAACTTGATTACAAAGTTACTGAGGGACAATTTGAGATTTGAACATACATTTTCTGATTCCAAAATAAACTCTTCTGCACTCTATTTTAAGTCTTCATGCTTATTTCAAGTTTAATATGTAAAGGATCCAATAATCTCCCACTGTCATACTCTTCTGAGCCAGAATGAAATGAGTTTATCTTACCAATTTGAACCTAGCAGGTGTTAACAGCTAGAACTAAACACTCTTGTTTACTGTTATAAAAAGTAAATGACAACTTCCATGTTTAATCCTTATAGTCTTTTCAATATTATTTCTATTAAAGGAAAATATTAAATAAGTGTATGCCAAAAACAATTTTCAGAAATACAAGTATGGGTTAATGAAAATATTATAAGAGATATGAATATGTGGTTCAACCACCCCCATAAAAAAGAAGGAAGAGGATGGGAAGAAAAAGAGAAGAAGAAGGAGGAAAAGGAGGAGGAAGCAGCAAAGAAAAAAAAGAAAGAAATCATAATTTACGTAACTTCAAATATAACAGAACTATCTACACATTAGCCTTTCTCCTTTAAAAAATGCTTGGTTCAGGCTCTATGATATTTTCTGAAAATGTAGCATGGAAGTGCATGAAGAGGTTTAACTGATGGTAGCTTGATGGGAGAATGCTTGGAATAATCAATGCTGCATGACATTCCCCAGTTTCTACCCAAATCTGAAATAATACAAGCAGAGAAGGCTTCAGGCTGACACTTCAGGAAGAGTTCTCTGTTAGGAGTCTTCCAGATACTCTTTTCTCCACACTCATTTGCTGTGGTCTGATACTGCTGTTCTATTATAAGACAAGACATTGATCCCCAGGTACAGAAAATGGTAAAAGATACAAGTGCCAAACAGACCTATTGCATATGGGAAATA
>PVKS010021147.1:0-35686 GCA_004027875.1 Aplodontia rufa | reverse complement strand
CCTCCTTTCTCAATGGCCAGGGTCTAGCTCCAGCCTCCACAGATGAGTGAAGACATTCGACCCTTGGTTCTCTGGGTTGTGCTGATTTCACTCAGCATAATTTCTTCCACAGCCATCCATTTACCTTCAAAGGCTGCAGTGTCATTGTTTCTAATTGCTGAGTAGAACTCCATGGTATATATGTACCACAGTTTTTAGATCCATTTATCCAGTGAGGGACATCTGGGTTGTTTCCATAATTTAGCTATTATAGATTGAGCTGCAAACTTCTTAATACTGTTGAACTTGGCTGGCTGGACTCTTTCGTAATCTCCCATTGACATTGTGTGAACTGGCTGTGGCCCAGGCTGTATCACCTGACCCCGGCCCCCCTCCCACATATGCTTGGGAGTTTTCCACGACAGCCCCCTGCAGAGAGAAGAGGAAGTCACAGCTTCACCTCAACCTCCAGTCGCAGTGGCCTGCATGATCTCTTCAAGTCCCATTGGCATTTCAGGCTCAATTTCTTTGTTATGCTCAGAGCTGAGACTTGCTGGCCTTGAGCTGGCAGGATCAGCGTGAAGGCTGTGCTGATTCCCAGGGATGACTGACCCCCTTGGTGGCCTGGGCTCCAGGGAGGGCCCCCCTTGTGGCTTTGCGTCCTAATGTGAACCTTGCAGTGAGCCACAGGCTGCTGCTGGTCCTTCCACTGCTATCCCCCGAGCTAAAAAAGCCCTATTTGAGAAGTCTTTCCTGATGCAGGACACACAATGAAATATTTTAGGCCTCATTGAGATCTTTTCAAAATCTGATGATCATTTAAAAGCAAAGTTGAAACTAAAGATCTATCATTAAATGTGTTATTTATTAAGCATTAGCAGCAGGGTATTTTAGGAAACTTTAAAAAAATTAAAAAAAATAATTGACCGGTATCATATTCAGTTAACGTTCTTGATATTATTTAATTTGTTTCTCTTTCTTCTTGATTACAGCTTGGGTTGACGATAGCCATTTGCTATAGCCACAGGTAAAGCTTTGCTTTTATTTCTTTATTTTTAAAGGAATATGCTTTCTGGTTTAGAGCTTTTGGTTTCCTTGCAGTCTTGGGGTTTTTGAGTTTATTTTGGGGGGTTGCTCTTCTGCCTTGTCAATGGCACAGGTGAAGTTGTCCCACTGAATTGGTAAGAGCACATAGCTTTTGGAGGAATAAGGTTTTTATGCAAAAGTAGTGGGAGGTGGACTCTTTCTGTTAAAACACAGAAATGGGAAGCTCCATGTCAGTGACCTGGAAGTGGTTTCTGGGTAATGTCCTCTGTCCAAGAGTGAGAACTGACTCAGGGGTGCTCTGCATGCGAGGCCAGGGCAGGTATCTGTGGAGCCCTGGCCCCACCCTGGCAGAGCCTCCTCCTCCTTCTTGCCACATCTGGCTGTGATAGAAATCCCTGATTTTCATCTTGCTTCGGGGTTTCTCCAGGTCTCAGTTGCCTCAGGTTTATGAAAATGCCTGTTTCTTGTAGTAGTGGTGCAGCCTTGTAGCACAGGTGCTAGGATCACCGCTTTCTGTTTGCAGGCCTCAGAATGTATTATATGACGAACTGGAGTGAGACCCAGCCCCGGAGAAGGGCAAGAGACAGCATTGACACACACTATGCTCATGGCCTCCCCAACGAGCCACCTTTGGAGGAAAGGCTTGGGGCTCAGGGACATTGTTACAAACTCTCCACAAACAACCCAGAGGCTTACCCGACATCACCCCTTAAAAATGCATGGAACAAATTGCATGTTTCAGTTTAAATGTGAATTGAGAGAACTCGGGCAACCTCTGAGACCTAGAGACAGGCAGACCTGGCCCTGTGCAGGTGTGAGCAGGAAGAGAGGAGCAGGAGCTGTTTCCGTTCAACATCTCATGGGCCTAGGAAGGGGTTGCCTCAGAGAAGCTCATGACCCTGCAGGGGTAAAGACGTGTCTTCCCCTTCCCCATCACTGGGCTCCTGGCTGAGGCCCATTACTGGAAGACAGGTCATGAGAGAAAGCTTGCTGGTTTGTTTAATGGACAGCGTAGGAGCCTCCACAAGGAGAGGAGGACATGGTTGAACTAAGTGGGTGTGATCTAACAAACAGGGGGCCTTCGCTTGCTTGTTGGCTCAGATTCTCCTCTGTTCCTGTGTCCTTGGAGCTAGGATATTCCGCCGGGTGCCCATGAGTTTTGCAACCTGCCTCAGGGGAGAAGGGTGGGGGAGGTGAGCGTGACCATCTCTCTGGTTATTTGCTCAGATGTCAAGGTGCTGTATTTTAGGAAAACATGTTCTGAGTGCCCTCAGTTGCCCAAATGCCTGATATCTGACCATGCAGGAGGAGCACATTGTCCCGCAGAGATCTGCCACTCTCTCGTCACACAGCCAGGCTGCTGCAGCCAGGAGGTCCTGTGGAAGTGTGGGGTGGATGCTGAACCCTAGATCCTAAGACCTATTGGGTACCCAGTATGTAGATTCAGGGTGAGGGGTTTTGGAGATGTTTTTTCAGCCACTTGCAAGAGTCTTTTTTCTAGAGTGTTCTAAATGTGAACTGCTCCAGAATAAGGAAAGGGAGAGAGAGAGAAAGAGAGAGAGAGAGAGAGAGAGAGATTGATTTTCTTTAGTCTGAGCTATCCTCTCAGTCACATGAGCCCACAGATCAAGGAAGGCAGCACCTGGTTTCAAGGCAGGAGCCAGAGGTGCTGCTTCTCCAAGAAAGCCAAGATGGAGCCCCAGACAGGGCTCTTTCCCACAGTGCCTGGGATACTTCCTGTGGGTCTGTGGAGAGTTAGAACTGTGTAGAAACGCTATACAAGGATTGGGAATAAAACTTTCTCTTTAGCAGATTGCCAGGCTGAAGACCTTTTGCCCAACTACTAGCCTTTTGAAATCAGGTAAAATGGCAACCTGGGGCTTTGGTCCCTGCTTTTGTCAGGACCAGGCCAGGGTCAGAGATTCTGGCTCCCCTCCAGAGGCCACAGAGAATGCCTGAGGTCATTCTGTGTTGTCACCAGCTCCACACTTGGGTGGTGGGAACTCTTCTCCGGGTTGAACATGACCTTTCCTTTGGGAAGGGAAATGGCTTCTGGCTCTGGGCATAGCCCAGCTACACCTCCTCCCAGGCTGGAGGTGCTGGATTCTGGAAGGAGGTGCCCAGCCCAGGTTGTAACAACCTTCTACTTTGGTTCCTCTTTCCCCAGAGCAACCCGACCTCATTGAAGAAATGAGGTTGGGAGGCAGCATCATGAGGCTGGGTGGAAATGTGGTCATCGTGAGCCATGGCCCTGTAGGAGCCAGGAGTGGCTCCTGTGAGAGAGGAAGGTGTGCAGCCCCTCAGGGCCCTGTGATCATTTCCGTGCTCAGCCTTGGGGGCCCGATGCTGCCTCTGACTTAACCCTCGGGAGCTTGGAGAGAAATCTGGCCTTCGAATCCTCAGGCTGGTCCTCAGGCTGGTGTGGATGTCAATCTCCTTGGTTCAAGGCATTTTGTTCATAATATTCTGACAAGAAACCAGTTGGACAACAGCCCCTGGCTGTCAAAGGGGTCAGGAGCACCTGGGTTTGCAGCCTCTGTTCTGCATCTTACCAGCTGAGAGGTTTGGGGCAGTCACCTAGTGTGCTCCCCAGTCTGTCCTGGGCATATTCCCTACCCTCTCTTATCCTCTCTCACAGCCTATTCCACAGCCTGTAGTGGAGAACAGATATTATAGAAAGAAACTCTGAGGCTGTGTCAGGCTCTGAGAATGCCTGGGTGAAGATGGTGTGACTTTGAGAATGCCAGCCTCTTAATGGCAGGGCATAGGAGGGCCACAGGGGCCCACTGTGTCAACTCTCCTCCTCACAATGATGGAGGTGGTGTTTTGGAGAGTTTGGAGCTTTGGAGTTTCTCCTCTTGTGGCTAAATTTGCTGTGACTGCCCAGTGTCACCATGCATGTGTTTTGTGGCTTGAGTCATCCTAGAGATGGTTTATCCTGCCCCACCATCTGGAGCCTCTGCTGGGGGCCTCGAATGCTGGGAACCCAGTTATCCAAAGTCTGGTTCACTCCACGTGTCCACTGGGAGATGTTGGCTGCTGGCTGGGCCTCTGTGCCTCTCCACGTGGTCTAGGCTGGGCTTTCTAAGCATCAGTGTCCCAGAAAGAGAAGAGGCGGTGGAAGCTGCCTGCTTTCCGTGGAGCAGGCTGAGATGTCACAAAACATCACTGACACCTTGGTGCATTGGTTGGCGCAGCCACAGCCTCCACCTGTATTCAATGGGAGGAAGTGGAGATCGGTGGTCTCAGCTGAGGAAGGTGAATTACCAGAGCATGTGGAGCGGGCGAACCCAGTGTGGCTCCCTCTGGGAGGTGCATCTGCCACCCAGCCTGGCTGGAAGTGGGTGTCTTTATCTGGAGCACTGTTCTTGCCACAAGGTGCTTACTCATGGGGGACGCACGGTGAAGACTCGGGAGGACATACACGTGGGAGGTAAATGAATCAAGAAGGCGACCTGGAGGAAGCAGCTCTTGAAGCACTCTCCCTCCTCTGGAGTGGGATGGTGGGAGGGAGGCCCCTGGATGGCTTATCGTCAGGGTCCCTCAGAACACACAGGCTTTGACTCTTTTGGAAGAGAGGCAGAGCTTGGGGAGGGTGTGGAGGTGTGAGAGGGACCCTGGCTGCTTCAGATCATCTATGTGGGCCTAGTGGGTTCAGTCTTTTTTTTTTTTAAGAGAGAGGAACAAGGAGAGAGAGAGAGAGCGAGTGAGAGAATCAATTTTATTTAGTTTTTCACGTGGCTTTCGTTGCTCCAAGACTTTATTGTGTACGTGGTACAGGGGTTTGAACTCACGTCCTTGTGCATGCCAGGCAAGTGCTGTAACCGCTGAGCCACCACTCCAGCCCAGTGGTTCAGTCTTGACCCCAAACTTAGAACCCGACTTCCAAGCAGAGGCCTGCAGAGAGCTGGATGGGGTAAAAGAGGAGCTGGCCGCTTGCGGTGGGCACGAGCGTGTCTCCAGCCCCACCCAGCATCACAGCAGTGTGCCCCTGCCAGCTACCCTGTGCTCTCACCAGGGCACATCTGGCAATGTGGCTTCCTCTGGTGCTGGGTCTCCTGCCTTGGCTCTAGGGTGTTAGATACAGTCACAGGTTCTGTATATTTATATCGATGTAGCGAAAAATAAACAAAACTCTAAAGAAGTTGGAAGGAAGAGAAGACTCTGCTGAGACTCCCTTGCAAGTTCCTTTGCTTCCTACCTTGGGGGCTGAGGACCTGGGAGAGGGTGGTGGCCCAGTGAACCCACAGTCACCAAGGCTGCCTGCAGCAGCTGTGTCACCTATGAGAGGCTTTGGGAGCAGAAAGAATGACTAGAAAGTGATTGCAGTATCTCAAAGATGACCCGAGGATTTTGGGGCTTGGCTGGGCTTGGCTTGGGAGTTACGGAGCATCTGACCTGTCTGAGGACTGATGTCTTCATACTGTGGAAATGCAGAGGGCCTTACCAAAGTCTGTGTTCTCCAAAACATGGTTTCTAGAATATTCGGGATTCTCATTTAAAAACTCCAGGAAGTCCCAAGGCATCTATATGTTTGTCATGGGGTGGAAATCCATCTTTGGGCTATCCTCATTTGCCAGGAATTGGTGACACTTAGGTGCCCCTGTGGGTCAGGTCTGCACCACCTACCCCTCCTTCCCCGTGTCCCTTGTCCAGACCAAAGGGTCTCAGTGGGCACAGGAGGGATTGATTTCTTCTCTCAGAATCTGCTGTGGTGCCTAGAGTGGCCCTTCTCCCCTTCTGTTGTGGGCCTTCCTCATCCAGGAAGAGGAAGATGAAGGGTGCGAATTTCTCATGAAGTCCCTTCTTTACAAGTCTCATTTGCCAATTTGGAGTAGCTGAAACTTGTGACCCTTTGTTGATTACTTTGATTTGTTTTGGCAAAATAAGCCCAACATAAAATTGATTGTTTGTCTTAGTCTGTTTATGTTGCTATAGCAAAATGTTTTAGACTGGGTAATTTATAAAGAAGAGAAGTGTATTTCCCACAGTTCTGGGGCATCCAAGGTCAAGGTGCAGGTAGGTTCTGTGTCTGGTGGAGGCTGCTCCCCAGTTCCAAGATGGCACTGAGTCACTGCATTCTCTGGAGGGGAGCAATGCTGCGTCCTTACTGACAGAGGCAGAAGGGAAAGCTGGTCCAACACCATCTGGAGCCTTTTTTTTTATGAGGGCCTCAATTCTATTCACATGGGGTAACCCTCTTGGCCTAATCACCTCTTAAAGACCCTGTCTCTTATCACTAACACACTAGTCGTTCAGCTTCAACACCTGGATTTTGGAGGGGGCACATTGAAACCACAGAACAATTTTTTTTATATTAGATGAATATGGAGTTACAATTGAGGGAGAATCACTATCAAACAATCAAGAACAAATGTAAATTTATGTAGTTAGCCAATACTGATGCCATTCCCTGGCTTCCCCACTTGGTTCCCCATGGTTCTGTGTTTCCCCCAGAAGAACCCCATGTGTTAAATGGACTTCTCGTGGAGGTCAGAGATCTCCTTCTGAGATGATTCCCCCATACTCCCTCCCTCCTAGATATCCTTCCTAATCCCTCCCCACATCCTGTCCCTCTCCCTACACCTCCAGGTATCCTAGGCAATGATCCCCCTGTTTGTGTAAAAATTCATACATTTTGAGGTTATTATTAGCTTAGCCATCTAACATACTGTTTCCGTAAGTATTCTAGCTTGGCCCTTGAGTCTCTGAGATTGGGATACTTCACTTAGCATAATTTTCTCCATCTCCATTCATTTCATTTCAAAAGCCATAATATCATTTTATCTAATGGCTGAAGTATTCCATTGTATATAAGTACCAAAGTTTTTGAATCCAGTTGTCGAGTGAGGGGCATCTGGGTTGGTTCCATAGTCTAGCTATAGTAAATTGAGCTGCTATAAACATTGATGAAGCCGTATCTCTATGGTATGCATAGCACAATTTTAACCATTCTTCTGCGTGTACTTCAGTGGCAGTAAGTGCATTCTCATTATTGTGCAATCTACACTAGTCTCCATCTCCAGAACGTCTTTTGTCATATCAAACTATAACTCTGTACCCCCGTTCCTGTTCTCAGACTTCCCAACTCCTGCCAACCACATTCCATGTCAGCTCCATAAATTCACTTTTGGCTGGGACCTTATCTTCACAGAATCACACAGTATGGTCCCTTTGTGATCAGCTGATGTCAGTTGGCGCATTGTCTCTAAGACCTGCCTGTGCTGTGGCCAGACTTCCCTTCCTTTGGAAAGTGGAATGACATTCCACTGCACGCACACACCACATCTGTTTACCTGTTCATCCACCCATGGGCGCTTGGGTTGCTCCTGCCGATCGGCTGCTGTGAACACAGGTATGCAAATACCTGTTGGAGACCCTGCCTTCTCTTAGACCCGGAAGTGGGGTTCCTGAAACGTGGCAATCCTCAGGTCGATTTCTCGAGGGTGGTCATAGTGTTCTCCTTTTGATTACTTCTTCAGATGGAGCTGTGCCTTGTGTTTACACAGCTCTGGGTCACTCGAAGGCTCGCGCTGGCTCTTGAGCAATGGTTTCCATTTCCTTGTCATGTTTACCCAGAGTCCAGATGCTGGGACTGAGGGCTTCCCGGGTCTTCTTTGTGTGAGTAGGGAGACTTCTGGAAGGAAGGTTTGGGACTTCAGGTTCGAATCACCATGTTTTTCCAAAATTCTAACTGAAGGGCCAGGGCCAGAGTGGTGATGGAGAAAACCCCAATTTGACCTCTGTAATAGGTAGAGGTGGGGGTGGAGAAAGGGGAAGAGGTGAATGTGGTTCTAGAATGACCATATCTTGAGGATGGCTCACTTTTGCAGAGGAATGGATTTGGGGGTCTTACAGGGCATGAGTGGGGTAGGAGGGGAAGAAGTCACCAGAATCCTGTGACCCTGGTGAGTAGTCTGTGCTATAGATATGGGGTGGAGGTGGGGGGCAGAGCTGCCCAGAGCATAAGGGGGCCTTTGTGTGGCCACTGAAACCCCAGGGCTGCCCGTGTGTGTTCGTGCACGTGCAGGGGTGCAAATCACCCTGGTTAAGGTGAACAGGGTTCAGGGTTAGAAATACCCATGCACACACTCACACACACCTCCTTCCACCTCTGCCCCAGACACCTGTAACTCCTGCTAGACCGGTTATTCCAGCTCTGTCTGCGTGGTACAGCAGTGTACACGTGTGTGTGCGTGTGTGTGTGAGCGAGGCGTCATGGGGGTATGGGGCCCTGGGGTTGGGAAGGGAGACTGGCCTGGTGGTGCTCAGACAGTGTAAACACATGAAGCATGGCGAACACCTGCCCTGACAGCCAGCGAGTTGCACACCAGGCCCCGCGCGTGCCGTTTATTATCCTGCCGTTTTCATTTATTTTTGTAAAGTCAAGTCATTTTCGCGGAGTGGAAAATTGTCTCTTGCTGCTCATTCCCCGCTGTTTGGCTTGAGGTTTTTGGGTGGAATCCACTCAGTGGTGACAGCTGGGTAACCCCCAGAAGTGCCCTTTGCAGATAACAGCTCTTGGGGCCCCACCACCCACGCAGTGGGGAACAATTTCCCCACTGTGTGGGTGTTTTGTTTTTTGCTTTTTCTACAAGATTGAAGGAGTTAACTGCTCTTCCTGCCTGACCCAGCGCAGAAGATGCCTGAAGAAACACGGTCCCTCCTGGTGGTCCCCCCAGGATGACAGTGAAGGGGGAAACAGACCCAGAGTGGGCATGTCACCTGCTCTGGCTTCTCTGACCACATGAGCCAACAGCGTGGAATTTTTGCACATGCTGCCTATGCCCATATTTCTAAGAAAAACTTGTGAAAGCAGAGGATGAGAGCAGAGAGCTGCCCGCAACGGGACACTTCTATTTGTTGTCTTTCTTTAATAAATGAGGAAGGAAGCAGATTTTCCATCTGGTGCCACCGTAGTTAAGTGGAAGTCCACGGGGGTGTGACTTGTAGACAACACCTTGGAATGGCTCTTGCCCATAATTCCTTCTACCAGTTTCTCATAGACCCTGAGAAAAGCCACTCTTGGTGTCCCTGGAGCTCTGTGCCCAAATCTGACACTGGAGTCAGGTGCCAACTCCCTGCAATGCCTCTGAGTCCCTGAGAGCTGCAGGGGAGGGAGAACTGGGGACCCCCACGTGATCAGTCCCAGCAGAGTGCCACTTGGCAGTCCCTAACCTGGGCTGTTGTGGGCGTGCCCTTACGAGGAACACAGGGACCTGTGATTAAGCAGTCACTCCAAGACTGTGGGTGTGTTTTTGTTTTGAATGAGCCCAGATGGCCCAGCCAGCAGTGAAGGGGTCATGGACTTTGGAGTTCTGATTGAGATTGAGTTTGAAGTCTGCAGATGAATCAGAAAGCCACTGAGCAGACAGGCGGCATCAGGGAACAAATGGAATCGTCATCCTGATACTCAGAAAGGAGGGCGGATGGAGAAACAGGACCAGGGGCTGCTGGATTCTGATTTCAGTGTTTCCAGATACCTAGCGACTCCCATCTGCAGCTGGTTTGATCTCCTGGGGACAGCTGGGGGAGACTGTTGTTCTCCAAAATTTGTAAAAATAAACAAAAATGCCTCTCTGCCCTTTTTTCCCCTTCCAGGGAATAGATGTCTGTCGCTGGGGCTCTGGCAGACTGTTCCATCGGTCTCATTTTGAAGCTTCACAGAGTGGTTCCGACCAGATTAATACAGAGTTGCCAAGAAATTATTTGACCCCAACGGCATAATCTTGAAAGCCAAGCCAGCTTTTGGAAGATTGCATTTTTTAAGATAACATTTGCACAAAATATTGCCTGGTCTCATACTGAGGTGATGTTGCTGGTGTGTGTGGCTGGACCTCTCCTGGGGCCACGGGCGTGCCTGCAGAGTGACAGTGCTCTTCAGGGTCTGGGCACCTGAGGGAGGAGCCGGATGTGTCTTCTTTGGCCTTTCCTGTTTCCCTCTAACCCCTTGTCTCTTACTAGGTCAGTGACTTCAACCTTTAGGAACCGTCTGATCTGACCACCTGGTCATTCCTTAAATCTGCTTACTGCCACACCCAAAGGGTGGCCTCCAGGGGATCTTTGGCCTGCCAAGAAAGGGTTCTTTCTCAGATCTGACCATGCTCTTCCACTCAGAAGCCCCCACAGCTTCCATGTGCAGGGATTAAAATCCTGAGCCTCAGCCTGGCTTTCAAGACCTCAGCCCAGCCCTCTCACCAAGCTTCCTGTCCCTTCTGTCACTTGCTCTTGCTGTTGCCTTTGAAAAGGCTGCTTCCCTCCTCTCCTCCCCATCAGTGATCTCCCACTTACCCTCTAGAGGCCCCTGGGATGTTGCCTGCTTTCCCAAGATTGGTCAAGGAACCACGCTTCTTTCCGTGTCAGGTAGTCAGGTCGCAGGGTCGGGTCCAACCTGTTTTTTGTTTTTTTTTTTTTTTAACTGCAGGCAGCAGGTGGGACTCCACACAGGCCCCTGCACGTCAAAACGTGGTTAAGGCCCCTTGACAGAACCGTGAAATGCGGCTGAGCCTGGGAGGGTCTAGGAAATCTTTCTTTTATGATACCTCCCTGAAAAAAAAATGACCCTCCTTTTACTTTCAGAAGACTAAGGTACTCAAATAGAATCGATCTATTCAACATGACTTAAATTTAGATCCCAGTAGGGTTTGTGCAGAAATCGACAAGTCAGTTTGAAAATTTGTCAAGGAAAAAGGTTTAGCAGAGCCAAAGCAGTTTTGTAAAAGGCTCAGGGCCCATTTTCAAGACTTAGCACAGAGCTACAGTAATTGAATCAGCGTAATATCGGGAAAGGACAGACAGACAGGTCAATGGTACATTGTAAGTAAAACCCTGGCTGCGTTTCTCAGCACATGTACCACAATGAACACACGTGGATTGCAGACCTAAATATAAAACCTAAAAATGAAAACCTTCTAGAAAAAAACATGAGCAAAAATCTTCATGACCCTGGGCAAGGCAAAGCTTCCTTTGGACACAGAAAGCACGAACTACACAGGAAAGAGTTGGTAAAAATGGATTTCATCCAAATTAAAAACATCTGCTCTTTGCAAAACACTGCTAAGAAATGAAAAGACAAGCCACAAACTGGGAGAGACTATCTGCACAACACATACTGATAAAAAGAGTTGACTCCAGAATGCATGTAACTCTTACAGCCCCTAAGAGAAAAAAGAAAACAACCCAACTTAATAAATGGACAATGCTTGTACTGATACTTCATCAAATAAGGTATGCGGATGGCAAATAACAGAATGAGGAGATGCTCCTGCATTTCGTTAAGGAATTGCAAACTCAGACAACTGCACACTCTGTGAATTAGAATAGCTTTCCAGAGCCTGATATCCTCCCCAGCAAGAAAACGGCTCCCAGCACAGCCAGCCGACAGCCAGCGAGTGTGGAGTGGCCACCAACAGTGACTGACATTTTGCCGGTGGGAACGCGAAACAGTACAGCCACTGTGGGAGAACACTCAGGTCGTTTCCAGTAACCACACACACGTGCGTGCCTTGTAGGGATTCCACTTCTAGGCTCTTGTGCAGAAGAAATGAGAACATTGGTGCTCGCCGAAATTTGGATGCAAATGTATATTGCGTTTCTCTGCGTAACAGCCTCAGGTTGAAACCAATCGCAAACGCCCTTCACCGGGGAAGTGGGCTAACTGGTACGTCCACGTGACCAAATACCACTCAGCAAGACCAGGCACGAGGCTAAGAGAAGCCAGACTCTAAAGCCCACGCACCTGTGGCCCTGTTCGTAGGACAAGAAGAAACCAGACATGGCAGAGAGTGTGGTTAGACATCGGCCCAAGGAATTTGGGGCGACAGACCTTCTGAATCTTGACTGTGGTGGTCACACGACTGCATGCATTTCCCCGAAACTCATCCCACTCTGATACCCGGAAAGGGCAGCGGAGTTGAACTGAAGTGAGCTAAGGTAGGGAGGGCTTCTCTGGGGCCTCCAGTTCTGACCTCTGAGGGCTTCTGTGTCTGGGACGGTGATGTTTGTCTGGGTTTTGCTGTCTCCTGTGCCCAGCGTGAGGCAAGTGCGTGTTTCTGCTCACTCTGTCTCTGTCAGCAAAGGCAGGCTGATCGATGCGCAGTCACCGATCTTTCTAAAGCTCTCTACGTAAACACAGGTGCAGTCCCGTCTTTGGTCAGCCATGGACCTTGCGGATGGGATAAACCAGTCCTTCTCCCTGGGGTGCTTCAGCCTGAGGCAGTTGGGTTTGACCTTGTCCTTCACCCACAGGCTGCTGCCAGTGGGGAGCACGTGAGGAACCGCCAGAGCCGGCTCTCTAGTCCGGGGTCCCCTGAGCCCTCGGGGCTGCCGGGAAGATGTGCCGGGCTTGGCTTCTGCGGGGTGGGCACAGGTGCCTGAGGTCACATTCCAGAGGTGCTGCTCATCTCATCCATCTGGAAAACTCATCGCCGCTACCCTTTCTCCAGAGGTGGGGGAATGGGGTGCAGCTGTTTCCAGCTGTCACCAGTGAGAAAGCAGCTCCGCGTTCTGCCCCAGCGAATGTAGCAGGTGTTACCCCAACCCCCACTTGGTTGACTGCTACTGAGCACTGGGCAGGGGGCACCTGGCTCAGGGCAGAGAGAGAGCCCAGCAGCAGGCTCATTATCAGGCTGAGAGGGGCTGCCACACTGTTGCGGACTAGCCAATGGCGATGGCAGTCCTGCTGGACAGGGGGAAGCTCAGGGGCCTACTCCAGCAGGGCTGGAACCCGGCTGCCTCCCTGGGTTCTGTCCACTGCGCGGCTCTGCCAGGCCTAGGGGTGGCTGCCCGTGCACCTGCAGCTGGTGGAGGAGGGGTCTAGCAAGCGCCTGCTTGTGGTACTGGGGCGTGGGACCCCCAAGTGCTGCAGACCCAGCTCACAGGCTGACATGGCCTTGCCTGCAAACCTGGCTGCTGGTTCTCAACTCCCTCCTGCAGGGCCTTCCTGAAGGTTTATTGCACAGTTAAATTGGCAAGGAGGAAATGAAAGCTCTGTTACGCTACTAGCCACAGAAAGCTAGAGTTGCCTCCTTCAGTCACTAGGAGGCCCTTTTTATTGGCAGTTTTTGCTGTACAAATCACACTCTGCCTCACAGGTGGCTCAGAGGTCCTACCAATCAAGAACATTCTGCAGCCTTTACCTGGCATGGAGGGCGGAGCCTCTGGGGCACAGGGACGTCTCTGAAGGGGACAGCTCCTGTGTCATCTGCTGCAGGGCCAATGCTGGAGAGCTGTGCTGAGGCAGCTCTTTTCTTCTCTCCTGAGTGTCTGGTCACATAGGTTTTGCTTCCTGTGGAGGCAGGTGGAACCACACCAGGAAGCCCACGCATCAGTTTGCACCAGGGGGTCTGCTGCCCGCGTCCTCTCCCTGTGTCCATCAGCACCCGCTAGGTCCATGTGCTGGGCCTTACAGGACCTCAGCCTGTTAATATTTACACTGCAGTGATTCTAAATCAGGGACATTTGGTGATATGTTAGCTGTCCCCACTTGAGGCCGGTTACGACTGGCATCTCTCAGCGAGTAGGTCAGGACTGCAGTCAACCGCCCTGCAACGTGTGGGACAGCCACTTACAGCAAGAGTCATCCAGCCCCACAGCGAACAGTGCCAGGGCACAGAGCGAGGAACCGTGCCTGGACCCAGAGCCCCCAGGGTCAGTATGCTGCTCACTCCTCTTTTGATCTTTGGGGCTTGGCAGCACACACACAAAAAATGTGCTCAGTCAGCACAGACCGAATCAAATCGGTTATTGAGAAGCTGGCATGCTATGTGGCTTTTGTGTTGATAAAATAATTTTCAATATTCCCTGAAAATGGCTTTAGTGTTGATAAAATATTTTTTAATACTCCCTGAAAATGTTTTTTTTTTGGGGGGGTGGGGTGAAGTGGAGGGGAAGTGTTTGGTGCATATAAACGGGAATTGAATCAGCTTTCAGTTAATCATGCTAATGAGTGGAGAGGATGGTCGCCCCTCCAAAGCTGAAGATCACCCAGAGTCCATTTATGGCCACCTGAGCAATGATTTGGAGATACAAACTGGCAATAGGGTCGACAGCCGCCCTCTGGAGCTGCCTTCCTCCCTCCCAGTGTGGCTTTCACTGGAGGCTCATGGGTGGCAAGTCCCGCCCTGCTGATCATCCACCAGCCCTGAGGGACAGTCGGTAGGTCATTGGTTGTTTCACATTGGCTTCTATTTCCATTCTCCCTTTCCCCTTTTTAATCTTAAAAACCAAAAGAAATGAAATCCTGGACATTTTTAAAAAGAATTTCAGTGGACCATAGATTGATTTGTTCATTTAGCCAGAACTCGCTGAGATCTTACCAGGTACAGGTCTCAGGCAAAACATGCTACCTGTCTGTGGCCCTGATACAGTGAAGCAGGAGGCACCTGATACTCTCAGGCATGGTGTGGGTGCATGTATGGGGAAGGCAGCCAGCCACATGGGACTCCACAGAATGTGCTGGAGGCTGCCCCTGGATGAGAAAAAGGACACTGGCTGACAGATGTTAGGTACAAGATGCAATTGGTATTATTGGCAGTGTTGAGCTGGATTAAATGTAGCCTAGAACTACCTCTATAATTTTTATTTTATTTATTTATTTTGGTACCAGGGATTGAACCCAGGGACCCTCAACCACTGAGCCACATCCCTGGCTTTATTTATTTATTTATTTATTTATAGACAGGCTCTTGCTAAGTTGCTGAGACCCTCACTAAGTTGCTAAGGCTGACCTTGAACTTGCGATCCTCCTGGTTCAGCCTCCTGAGCCTCCATACCTACTTTAGATTTGGCTTAGAGGCGTCTCTCTGTGGACGGTGAACTGCAACCTAACTTGATGTCTAAACAGGCTGTAACCCAACAGGAAGCAAACTTGTAGCTGAGTCTCAGCCAGTCACAGCAACTACACCCCCAGCCAATCAGAGGCTGAGCTCTGCTCTAACATGGCCATATAAGGCAGATAGATGTGGATGGCAGCCAATCAGGTTGTTTCTGATTAGGCATTTCTTCTTCTCTGGCTATGGATTTTGCCTATATGGTATAGTATTCTGAAAGTTTTGGGGTCCAGACTATTATTCAATTGATGAATTTTTTTAAAACTAAAATAAAGTTGGCTGAGTTTAAAGTTTTCTTCTTAAGAGAGCAAGTTCTAGACCCCTCCCTCCCATTAGCTCCATGTTATCCTGCAGGGGAGCCCCCTCCATCTTCAAGAAGGAGCTTCTTCCCCACGTGGGCTTGGGGAGTTGAACCCAGGCTTTTTAACTTGACCCTTGGGCAGTATGTTTATTTGTTGGCCTGCAGAAATGTGTTAGGGCAGCAGACCTGAAGGACAGGTGGTGTCCATCCGGACATTCCCTTCTGCAACATATTGTTGTAAGCAGCAACAGGGTAGATATCTGGAAGGGTGGTGAGGAGAGCAGAGGCGGAGGGATGAGGGGCAGGGACCCTCCAGGTTGGCCACCTGGCTCAGGTCTGGAAAGCTGGCCCTCCTCAAGTGATCTCCAGGGGACCAGGGCTTTCTGATTCTCATTCCGTCCCCTGTGGCTGCTGACCTTCTGGTGTGTGGTCAAGGATTCAGATATCAGTTCTGTCCCTACTCAGCCTGCTCCCCGGGGTCTGTCACAGGATGGTCAGGAGTGGATGTCCAGGTGAGGAAGCCACTAACCTGTGCCCCAGGACACTGTCTCCTAGTGGAGCTAATTGAATGACCCCCAGGAATCTGTTTGGCTTGAAAGGAAACCTTCAGAATCTTTTTTTCAGTCATGTCCTCTGTCATGAAAGAAGGTAGGAAAAATTAGGTGTTGGAAACAAAATTTATCACCAAGAGGGAACATCTGCTCTTTCTTCTTTTATTCTTGTTATTTTTTTTTTTGAAAAAAAAATCTGAAAGCAGTGGGGGAAGGGGAAGGGGAAGAAGAAAGGGAAGGGGAGATTCTTCCTTTCACAGCAGCTTCAAGCAAGTCTCGACGTGGAAGAAGTGCCAGCGTGCGGTACTCCACATGACAAGCTGCTAAACTTGTCCCCATCTGCCGCAGCTCTTAAGACCAGTGGCACTAACTGCTTTGCAGACAGGGGCACTGATGCTCAGAGCTGGAGGAATTGGTCCCAGGCCCCCAGCTGCCTAATGAAGACCTTGCCTTCAGTCACGGTTACACAGCACCCTTCACCTGCTGTGGCTGTGCCCCAGACACCTCAGGAAGGGGCTCCCGACTCGTCAAAGAGCAGCCAAGAACGCACCCCATGGCTTGCCAGAGAAGTGAAATATGAAGTATGCACTGTGGAATAAGAGACACAAGACCTTGTGCTCTAAGGGGATATATAATGTAAATCTCAAATCACTACAGTAGCACTGACTTTACTGAGGCTCTGATGATGCAGCAAAGAGCATCTGTGACCATTGCTGAGCTTCTGGGTCCCCTACTCTCTCCTTCATTTGTTCATTGGTCATTTGGCATTAGGCAGGAAGCCTTGAGTTGTAACAGGAAGCCCTGGCTCTCTACTATCAACTGTAAGTGGACCATTTTCTTAATGTTTCCTGAAGTGAGCAGCTTCAGGGTGGTTATTTTGTGGCTCAGGAACATCCTCAACAGACCGGAATTGCTTTGATCTTTCCTTTCTGCAACCTGCAGCCCTCTCAGCATGTCAGTTTTGTCTTCGGCTGACTCCCTCATGGTCTCAAAATGACCGCTGAGGGTCTTGCTGTCACATGCAGATGTAAGATTTAGATCCTTTCCTATGTGTTACTTTGTATTTTTTTTAATCAGAATGGAAACATTCTTTCAGGAACCCTTCAAGAGATTTCCCCTCATGTCTCATTGTGCAGAGAAACCCAGTTGTACCTTATTAAGGCCATAACTGGTGAGGGGAATTGGAATAATTATTTTTATGTTAGTGAAGCATAGTGGATGCATGAACAATAGTGGCATTCTGTTACAAAGGAGGGAGGAGAATTTCTAGCAACTGAAAATGTTGCTACATAGTTTAAAAATATTGGTTTTATGGAATATCTCCAACACTAGGGAGAATAACACAGTGGATTCCCAACAACTTTACTCCCACCTTCTGCAGTTGTCAACAATTTGACGGTTTTCATTCATCCCTGTCCTCCCCTTCCTTTCCTGCTGGAGTATTTTAAAGCACATCCCAGACATAGGTCATCTCTCTGTGTGCTCTTTACACATGTCAAACACTTCCTATATACCTGGTCACTGACCCAAAGAAGAAAGCTGCTTCAGAGGCAAGAACTTAGGGGGACTGACCTAGTATTAACTACTTTTTGCTACAAGAGAAAAGACAGAGTTCCTTGAAAGGAGGGGACATGCAGCATTCAAGCTTTCCCCAAAGCCTTTGTTCTGCCTGCATCAGGAGCCCTGGGGATGCAGGGAACAGGTGTCCCAGAGAAGTCAGGGAAGGGAGAGTGGGATCCTTCCTGTCCCCTGAACAGACATGGAACGCAGGTGCAAGTTCAGCCTTGCGTTTGCCATTTGCACCCTCAGGCTGGGGAGGTGAATGCTTTCTAAGAGTGGCTTTTGGTTTGGTGACACCTGTTTCTCTGTGTTAATAGATTTCTGGGGTGAGATAGAGCCGGTGATGTCACCTGCAGGTGTGTGAGCCTGTGGTGGCGGTCTGCAGCCTGGCATTTGTTTCACAAGGCATTGCTAGCCACATCTGTCCTCAGCTGTGAGGGTCTGAACGCTCGCAGGCTGAAGAGCGAGATGTTTTTAACCAGAACAGAAAGTCAGATGTAACGAGCGGACTGCGGGCTCGGTTGCAAATGTATGTACTTTCCCTATGGCTTTAGCTGATTTCATTTAGTTGTGGAAAAAAATATAAATGTTGCTTCTTTAAAATATCACTGTGGCAGCCAGAGAGTATTTCCAGGCTGTCTCTTCTGAGTTTCTTAAACTCACCTGTTCTCCTACGCATTTGAAAGACTCCCCTTCCTCCAAGTGTCTGAAACAGGAAGCATGGCTTCTTGTTCTCCTCTGCTTTTTAAACATCGCGTCCTTTGAAGAGAGTCTGCCTGCTTCATGCGGGGCAGGGCCTTCGTTTCCATTTCTCTAAATGTGCTTCTCCATTTCCATACGACCACGAAAGGTCAAATGGCAAAGCCAAATCGGTGAGGGCTCCGCGTTCAGGATACGTTCAACCCGAGCTGATGTTATCTGCATGGGCTTTGCGAAAAGTTTGTGAGTTTAAAAACAGAAGTCATTTGCATAACTATATTTGAAAAAATCTAAACAAGAGAGAGCGAGAGAGAAAGAGAATGGAGTAATGACACAAATCGACGCTGTGGTTGGAGTGGCCGGTGGAGTCCGCAGTTCCACCGGTCCTTCTAGCTCTCTAGAGTGCCTATGTTGTGGTTAGGGGTCCTTTGTCTCGTGCTATGCATCTCTGTGCTGTGTGAGGATCCATTCGACCCCACTGAATTTTATTTGACATGCACAGCTGGGCCCTGGAGGATAGTCCAGGCCATTAAAAAGAAGGCAAAAGAAAACACAGGCGATCGATTCGTCAGGATCCTATCAGAGAGGCTTGCTGGGGCAGGAGCACACCTGGAGGAAGGAGGAGAGGAGAGCCAACTGGGCGCCCAGGGTGCAGGGTGAAGGAGTTGTAGCTGCTGTTGACCACGGCTGCGCTAGGACCTCAGCCAGTGGAGAAAACTGATTCCACGTCCAGGGTGACCTGCGTGATCTTGTGTCAGGTTCCTGCGCTTGGCAGATGTGAGGTCTCCCTAGGTATTGGGCCCTCGGACCAAGGGGTGTGTGATGTTCACCTTGCATTTGGGGGCACATTGAGGTTCTTCCCTATGAGGTCCTGCTAGGACTCCCCAAATCCTCCTCAGTCTCACCAAAGCCTGGAGTCCTTGGGAAGCCATCCCCTTCCTCAGCCATGGAGATGCCCTGGGGACCTCAGCCCAGTTCATCCAGCCTGCCCGCTCCAAGCCTGTCTGCCCCTCTCGGTTTCCATTCCTGATTTTGCAGTTCCAGTTTTGGTCTTTGTTCTTAGAAGCAGTGAAGAAGCTTTCCAGTGTGTGTGTGTGTGTGTGTGTGTGTGTGTGTGTGTGTGTGTATGTGTGTGTTTGCAGGGGAGGGTGGCATTCTGGACAGCCATTTTGGAGTCCTGTCCTGCATGAAGACCTAAGGAGAGGTCCCTGGGCACCTCAGCTGCAGGAAGGCAGGGGCATTTGTGTGTCACCTTGGTCTCTTGGACCTTTTCAGAATGAGACTAGCCTGGGGCTGAGACATGCAGCGACGGTACCCAGTGTGCTCTCTGGCTCCTGGAAGAGAATCTTTCACTCACTGTGTGGATCTTAGTGTAGGAGATGGAATGCTGGGGGTGCCCATCCATCCTGCTCTCTGGCCAGAGGCCACCCTGTTCTGCAGTACAGATTCAGGAGACACAGAGACAGATTTGGGGCCATGTTTGGGTGCTTCTGTGCAAGTCAAGTATTTTCACAGATCCTGGGAAAGGCAGCCAGGAAGTGGCAGCCAGGCTCCTGTGTATCTTGGGGACCACGGATGGAGTTGGTTGATTGAAGCGTCCAGCGTCCCCCTTTGTCCACACAGGAAGTGGGTGTAACTACCCATCCAGAGTCGACAGTGGTCCCCAGCAGGGCTTCCAGGATTAATGTGAAGATTTTTTTTTTTAAAGAGAGAGAGAGGAAGAGAGAATCAATTTTAATTTTAGTGTTTCGTGTGACTTCCGTTGCTCTGACACTTCATTGTGTAAGTGGTGCTGGGGTTCGAACCCGCATCCTCATGCATGCCAGGCAAGCGCCATAACTGTGGAGCCACCGCTCCAGCTCCAACTTTTGGTTTTTTAAAAAAATGGTTTTCAGTGTTGATTTTTGCAAGATGTCGTGCCTCCCAACCAAGTCAGTTCCAGCCTTATCAGCTACCTTTAGAAAACTTGTACTTTCTTTTTGGTTGTGCATACGGTGCATGGAAATCCTCAGTCATATTCAAAGAATGAAAACAAAACCAAAATAAAACCTTAACAAAGGAGGCTCGACAAGACTGAATGAAAAGCGAACATCACGAAAACCCAACCCGCTGGAAACCAGAGCCAAGGTGCCCCGGGCTTCCCGAGCGCTGGGAAAGGCCGCGGTGGGATCCTCTCTGGCTGCTTTGAGGGCTGTTTGTCCCACTCTCTCCACCTTTCCCGCACATGCATTTTGCTTCTTGACCCGGAATGAGACAACTCAAAATCTGACCCTGGCTGCATTCTTAAACAGCTTTTATGTTCACACAGAGTGGTTGATGGGAATCTCAAAACACAGGCTTAGGTTCTGCTTTTACAAAGGTGGAACAAAAGCTCTCTGTCTTTTGGAGGTCACTAATCCGGTGTTTGCACCTTATTGTCACTACGTAATGTCTGAAAAACTTGGAATTATTTCCAATTAGCAGGTCTCAGTGGCTCTCTGCGCCTTGACCCCTGTCTGTTTAGCAGGATTTTCTCTCCCGTCTCCACCTTGCTGAGCATTGTTTTGCTGTCAGGGCCTCTGAACCACTCCAGTGACCCCCGCAGAAATGCCGTGTGGTGGGCCCGGGGAGCTGTTGTGAATTCTGCCATGACAGATGGCAGGGGCTATATAAAAGGCACCTCTATGGGCTTTGTGAAAGGGGATTTGTGCTCTTGGGGCCCTTTTTTGTTTTTTTTCCCCTTTTTCCATCCTGGGGCCACTTCTGTGATTGCTGTCCCAGAAGCGGCAATGCCTGCTCAGCGTGGTGAGGCCTTAAGATCCAGACCCAGCTTCCTCCCAAGTCAGCATGCCCCTGGTGCAGATACCTGTGGGCCCACCGTGTCCCCACAGCCAGACTCAGGCAGCCCCAAGGTCTCAGCCACAGGCGCTGACAGAGAAGCAGGTGCTTCCCTGCACATGTGGCACTGGAGCCCTGGGGTTTGCCAGGAGAATTTCACCTTACTTCTGGAGAGATCAGTGGACCAGCATTCCCTGCTCATGTGCAACGAGCTGCCTTCCAGGTGCTGGCTGAGACCCGTGGTGGTGCTGTCATCACGTATGTAGGGCAGAGCCCAGAGGGATGCAAAAAGGACTAGCAGAATTTAGGAGCTGATGCAAAGTACAAAATCCTGGCTTGGCCCCCATTCCCTGGATGGCCTTTGTAGCTCCACCCAGCACCGTGGTGGGGACCCTCCTTGTGGCCAAGGAAGGAGGGAGTCCACTGTGAATGGGCGGTGGCCAGTCTGGGTGGCCAGGCGGGCCCTTTTGACAACGTTTACACATAGTCGAAAGCCTGGAAAACTGGGCAGCACAGCAGCTCCCTGTCCCTGTCCCACAGGGCAGCCACCAGCTGCAGCCCTGCAGCGGCTGCCACCTTCAACAGGATCCTGCGGCTTTGTTTAGTTTTTAGATGTTTTTTACTCTAGCTCAATGCACTCTTTTCCCTGCTTAATCCAAGTAGGCATTGGAGTTTGCAAATCTGATTTGTTCTGAATTCCTCAGAGAAACCAAAATATGAATGCACAACCAGACTATTAGAATCCATCCTAATAAAATAATCCAAGATGCAGGAAACCTAATGGAATAAAGATGTTTTTATTATTCATGATATGAAAAATTGGAAACAATATCACAATGGGATCGCTAAGTTATGATGTGTTCCTACAATGGTCGTAAAAGAATTGTTCATGCAGAGTTTTTAGTAACGTGGAGAAATGCTCGTGATCCAGCGTTGGGTTATTTTTTAAAAGTTTATCACAAAGTTGTATTTGCAGTACATTACAACTACTTTCCAAATGTAAAAGCAATATGCGTAGAATAATCCTGGGAGGAAATTTGCCAGAATATTAACAGTGCTTGCTTTTCCTTAATGAAATCATCCACGATTATTTCCTCTTTATTTTTTCCCAAATTTTTTCTTATTTTCTACCTTGAATGTGCATAGCTTTTATATTCAGAAAAAAGAAACATTAAAAATAAAGAAGAGGGGCTGATGTGGTGGCTCAGCATTTGCCTGGCATGCGCAAGGATGTGGGTTCCAACCCCAGCACCACGTACACAACAAAGTGTCTGAGCAATGAAGGCCACATGAAAAGAAGAGGAAGAAGAAGAGGAGGAAGAAGAAGAAGAAGGAGAAGGAGAAAAGAAGAAGAAGAAAAGAAGGAGGAGAAGGAGAAGCCCTGAGTTTTAGGAGATTTCCCCAGCTAGTGGGTGACAGGTCCTCAATCCAAGTATGTTAGCTTTCTGTCGCTGTGACGAAATGCCTGACAAAGGTGACTTCAAGGAGGGAGACTGATGTTGGCTCACAGTTTCAGAGGCTTTGGTCTGTGATTGGCGGACTCCATGGCTTTGGCCTGAGTGGAGGCGGAACATCATGGTGGAAGGGTGTGGTGGAGTGAAGCTGCTCTGCTCAAGGTGGCTGGGAAGGAGAGGGAGGAGGAGATAGAGAGAGAGAGAGAGAAAGAGAGTGGCTGGGAAGGAGAGGGAGGAGGAGATAGAGAGAGAGAGAGAGAAAGAGAGAAGGGGGCCACACAAGATACAGTCCCCAAGGGTACAACCTGAAGGACACCCTTTCTTCAACGAGGCCTAGCCTCCTGTAATTCCATTACCTCCCAAGAGTCCACTCAATCATGACCCCACTGGTGGATGAGCCCATGTGAAGCCAGTCCTCACAATCCCATCACGTTCCAGGAGCCCCACCTTTGGACATCGCTGTATTAGGGACAAGGCCTTCCACACGGGGACCTTTGGGAGACATTCCAAAGCTAACCCATAGCTCCAGGTCCCTGGATCCGCAAGTGCAAGGGCTTGTTCCATCCGTGCTGTGCCCCTGGGCTCTCACTCAGAACCCCCGAGGCTCCCGCGGGTGAGCTTGTTTCTATGGGGCCCCTTCATTTTGCCTTCCATTCTGCTGTTAGGAGCAATCTTCAAGAACCAGGCAGCTGTGCGCTTGAGTAGATGGTGGAGCAAATGCAAGCTCCACTCTGTGCCTCGCTGGCTTTGCAAATTATGTGGCTTGTGGGTGTTTCCTGGGGGCGCCAGGGCTGGAGCCCACTTTCTGCTTTTCCTCCCTTTTCCTACTCAGGGGTGGTGGGGACACATGATGGCTCCTGGAGCAGAGAAGCAACGTGGGACTGCGGTGTGCCCCTGAGGATACCCGTTGACTTTACGCTTGGAACGGTAGATGCTGCTTCAAGTGCCTCGAGATCTGAAGACCCCAGTCCTCTTTCCTGCCCTTGTCAGTGGTGGCTCTGGGGACCGGTCGAATCTGTCCTTTCTCAGAATGTCTTGCACAGTGCCAGGAGGGAGGGAAGCATTTCCTGTTGAACGACTTTCCACTGGGTTTATGGGGTGGGTCTGATGAGATAGAGACCCTCAGCGAAGGTTTTCATGACCCATGAGGAGGAGGACGCAGCCCCAGCACTGAGCAAAAGAACCATCTCCACCTCCCAAGGCCAGACCCAGTTTTGACCAAACTCATGGGAGCCCAAAACAATTGTTCCTCTATAGCAAGAAACACCCACCAAGATGTTCCCTGTGGACACATTTTTGGGAGGTCAGTCTTTTCCAGACATGCTGACTTTCAAGATCTTTAGAAATGCCCATTAATTAGGGGGCCCTAAGACTCTCCTATCCACACAAAGCAGCCTTTCCAAGAAGACCAACGGTGGACTCTCTTTAGCCAAGACTGACTCTGCCAAGCCAACCTTAGTCCCCAACACAGCCTCGCCTGGGTTTTTGTGACTCTCCAGAGTTCCCCAGGCCTCGCCAACTGCAATACAGTCCTATTCTTGCCCATGTGCCTGGAGAACCAGTTGCCCACTCTCCTGGAGCTCCGGGCTGGGTGGACTCCCAGTTCCATTCTGAGCAGCCTCTGTTTAGGTTCTTGGGCTGGTGCCTCATCAGGGTCTTCAGGAGAATTTCTGGTACTGTGAACATGAAAGCAAACTGGAAAGACAGAAATCTATATCCCAAAGCCCAGGTTTGGCTGTTACAAGAATGGAATTGTGTGTGTGCTGTTGTCAGTGCTGAAGGAAGGGATGGGGAGAATGTGTCTGGGGTCCCTGCCACCCTGCTGGTGGGGTTTGGAGCGGAGCATGTGGCTGTGTGTACAGGACAAGGGTCGGACGGTGTCCTCAGATCCACCTCTAGAACCCTTTCATTTTTACTTTATTTTAGCTTTGCATTTCTCAACCATTGAACTGTGACCTGATTTCACATTCTGAAACTGTGTCTCAGCTCCGTGAAGGAAAGGGTGTTTCAGAGGATGAATGACTCACCCTGCATTTCCAGTCCCACGAGGTGCAGCCGATCTGAGAGGCACTGAGGGGATGAGCAGTCCTGATATTTTTAAGATGGTTCTGTTTTTACATTTGATTTTTAAATGCACAATGGAAACAAGGAGCATATTCTTATAAATCCCAAGTCCTCCTTGGCCCCACCTGCCCATCCCAGAGGCCAGCCCTGCTATCAGTTCAATGCATATCTTTCCATGTGTTTTGTATGCATTTATGTGTGCATGCATAGAGAGGGAGATACAGATTTATTTGTGTGTGTGTGTGTATTTTTGCACATAAGTGATAGCATAATCTATAGATTATTCTATGACTTATTTTTTTTAAAGAGAGAGGGACAGTGAGAGAGAGAGAGAGAGAGAGAGAGAGAGAATCTGTTTTATTTAGTTTTTCATGTGGCTTTCGTTGCTCCAACACTTTGTTGTGTCCGTGGTGCTGGGGTTTGAACCTGGGTCCTTTTGCATGCCAGGCAAGTGCTGTAATCACTGAGCCATTGTTCCAGCCCATCTATGACTTCTTTTTTTCCCCATAGAACAATATGTCTGGGAGATCATTCTGCATAGTGCAGTAAAGATCTGCCTTATTTTTAACTGCTGCTGTGCATTCTATGGTAGGTTTACTTAATAGATAGAAAATAATTACGTCTCTCAAGAGGACATTTTCTGGCCTTGAAGGGAGAACAGAGCTTTGCTGAGTGGAGAAGGGAAGGGACAGGCAAGATGGGAGAATCCCGGGAGGGTGGGAGGTCAGTGTGCCTGGAGAAAAAAGGCCCAGAGAGGGGGCGAGGAGGGAGGCCAGGAAGAGGGCAGGAGAGAAGTGAGGAGAGGCCTTCAGAGTGTGGCTCTGGACTGTCTTCAGTGCTGTCACTGAGCTGGGCCACTGTCCCTGATTTGCTTTTGGAACATAAGAGCTGGAGGCTTGGGTGCTGATGGGACTGTGCCCATCCACCCATCTATCCATCCATCTACCCTTTGCCATTTCCAAAGAACCCATTCTGTCCCAGAATCTGGAAGTCAGTCACTAAGAAGATGTGGCCCCTGATTATCAGGGTCCTGTAGGCTGTGCCATGGTGCCTTGGCCAAAGTAGGTACCCATTCATTTTTGAGCAACAGTGCATCAATGGTCTGACAGGAAGTGAGGTCCTGAGCTGGGCAAGGCAGACAAAAGCCAGACATGCGGCCACTACTGGAGGGGACCTGGCAGAGTCTGGCTACTGGTGGATGAGGCCTGGGGGACAGTGGTCTTGCCTGATGGATAGACAGGGACATTGGAAGACTGGAAGGTTTCTCTGGGGACTGGGGGACAGGTGACGATTTCTTTTGAGTTCCAGGATGTCAAAGGGATTTTGTGTTTTAGAAATTAGAAGAGAACCATTAAACACCTTTGGGTTTATAGCCGGAAGTTAACTCCAAGACAGTAACTGAAACTTTGCTCTTCTTACTGTAAGCAAAGCAGGATGAACTTCCATGTGTTTTCTGTCGACCTCGTCTGCACAGCAGACTTCACGAAATCGATGAGAACAGATGGCTGAGCTTACCAATTATTTTAAGCACAAGAACGGTGACCGTCACAGAGGAGGTGTCTGAGTGACATTGTTTTAGAAGCTTGCATTTTCGCAGTTGGTTGTTGGGCGTTTCCATTTCCCCTGCCTGACTCCTCCTGGGGCTGTAGTGGGTGGCCCTGGCATGTTCTCTGGGGCCAGTGGTCCTTGTTCAAGATTGCTTGTTGCAGCTTCTCCCTCTGGGAAGAGAAGTCACTGTCGAGTGCACAGGTAAAGGGCTCATTTCCTCTGCCAAGGTGTGCACGCTCTCCGGTGTTGATCCAGGTGGGCCCTCCAGGACCCTCACTGGTGGGGGGATTGTCAGGCCACACCCTGCTAACCTGGTCTTTGCCTGTTTCCTTCTCTGGTGCACATCTTACCCATTGGTCTCACCACTGCCATACCAGTCCTTTTTTTTTTTTTTTTTTTTTTAAGAGAGAAAGACTAGAGAGACAGACAGAATCAATTTTTATTGAGCTTTCATTGCTCTAACACTTAGCTCCGTACGTGGGTGCTGGGGTTTGAACCCATGTACTTGCGCATGCCGGGCAAGCGCCATAACTGCCGAGCCACCGCCCCAGCCCCCCATGCCAGACTTTCTCATCTTGCTTACACCACACACACAGGCAATTCTGGAGTGATCCCCAACGTGGTCCCTCTGAAAGACCCATCTGTAGCAGGGGAGGTGAGATGGTGCCCATGGCCGCTAACAGGTGTTGCTCTGAGCGCTCTGTTTTTATGGTTTGCTTTTGTCATTGCAGCAACACTGGGCCTAGGTACTGCTTGCTCCATTTTGTATCTGAGGTGACTGAAGGCCAGAAACTCTAGGCCACTTGGCTGAGTTCACACAGCTAGAAAATTGCAAGCTTCTCCCCCAACACTGGACCCAGTGACATTGTGAATCCTCAGCAACTCAGGCCTCATCCTGGGGGTGGATATGCTTTTAGCAAACTGTCCAAATGCTGTTTTTTGTTGGTATTGTTCGAGACCTGAGCAGAACCACACAGACTTCCAGGTTGTGATGCAGGGTTCAGGAAACCACACTTCTGGGTTGTTACCCAGTAGACCTTGCCGAGCAAACACCTGTGTCACGGTTCAGCCTCCTCTGGAGGGTACTGGCCTGGGCCATGAGCTCTTCAGCTCCCCACTGTGCCAAGTGTGCAATGGGTTGGTTCCTGGCTGAGACGAATTTGGTTCTGCTCATCCCTGCAGAAGGCCCGTTCAGACTGTGGCTCGTGTGACTTCCAGCTGGCAGCGCCAGGGCTGGTGTGAGTGGGTCTGTGCTGCACAGGAGTCCCAGTCCCTCAGCAGTGGGCTTTGGTGGGAGGAGCCACAGTAGGAGGCACTGAGATGAAATCTCTAAAAATCATCACTTACTGAAATCAGAGTGGACTTTGGTCTCTGATGTATCCCATGAAGATGCCTGGGGGCATTTTTAACTGATTTACAGGGTCTTTTTAAAATCCAAAAGCAGAGTTCGAGATGTAATCAGATAGAAGTGCGCCACCCTGCTGCTAGGGGTGCATCCTGAGCCCGTGTTTGAGGTGTCCTTCTGGTCACAGCCCACTTCATGATGCCTCTTGAGGGGGGCATTTAACTCGAGATAACACATCCTCTGAACCAAAGATGGGGAGAGAGCATGGACAGGAAGCCCCTTCTCCCCATCCCTCCTGGGAGTCCTAAGGTCCTAGTAGAAATGCAGAGAAACCGAGCAGCTCCAACGCCCTGCCACATCTGTCCAGGGAAACTCCAGGAAAATGACTGGGCTGCCCCAGATTTTGGGATGTCATTGAGGAAGGTCATGCAGCCCTTCCCTTATCTAAGTTCGAGGCTGAAGACAGTGCAATGGGGTGGCTCTGTGGTCTTGGCACCTACCATGCAGCACTAACCATCCCTAGGGCCCTATGTATGCCCTGACCAGGCTGGGTGGGAGCTCTGGGTGGGAGAGGCTCTGAGGCTGGGGGTAGGGAGATAATCCCATGCTAGAGCCAGAGGGCTGGAGGTGCTCACATCAGCAGGGGGCTGCTTGCCTTGGGAGAAAGGACTTCAAGAGGCAGAGCCCCCCGCCGGCCACCGCCACCTGTGGGGCTCTTTGGGGCAACAGGAGGCAGTGAAAGCAGATGAAGAGCTCTGGGGGACCCAAGGGGGCTGCCCCCAGAGCGGGGTGGGTGAGCATGACATTTATGTGCTCCATGTTGGTAGATGCCACCAAGACAAGAGCTCTTTGTTCTGCTTCAGATTCTCTGCCAAGGGCCTTTTGCTCACCCCAGCCCCAACCCTGGTGTCCCCTTCAGGTAGCACTTGACATTCCCCAGTCAGGGCCAGGCAGGGGCACAGCAAGGCCATGCTGACTTGTTGACATATTGTTTATGGCTTCTTCTGGTTGCAGCACTACAGTTGGGTTGTAGAGACAGAGAAACCCTTGACCTGCAAAACCTGAAATACTTACCACTTAGCCCTTTGCAGCCCCTGAGCTGGGAAGTCCCTGGAAGAGAGCACCTAGTCTGCCTTAGCTCATGAAGACGAGATAACATGGCAGCACGCGTGCTCCGTGGTGAACCGGTGGCACGTGTCCATAGGAAAGGAAACCCTGGGTTTCTGAGCTGCAGTTAAGTTCTTCTGCTGTCTGTTTTCAGCTAAGTCTGTGGTGTTCAGAAAACAACCATCCAACACAATCCACTTGTGCAGATCCCATAGAAGGGTGATGTCTTACCAAACCAATGCAAAACTATGGACGGAAGCTATAGATGTTTCTAGAAACTTCTGGAAAAAAGCACAAGACCTCAGCAGAAGTCTGGGCTGCTGAGTCGTCGAGGGCAGCCTGCAGAAGATGCAGAGTTGTCCTCCTCCCTGCAGAGCAGAGGCAGGCAGGAAGCCTGAGGGCTGCCTGGGCTGCAGAGGCCTGGACAAAGTCCTGCGCTGCTGGCTTCGCCCTGCCTGCCCATCTACTGTTGGCAAGGGCAGGGACCGGAGGCAACCGCAGCTGCCACTGCTGCCCATGCCAAGGGTGGGAGCAACCTCTGCAGCCAACAGCCTAATTCACCTGGTCATTGTATCTTTTCACATCTGTCAACTCTCTAACACCTGAGTTCTGTGATGTGGGGGACCACAGGGATGTGCAAAGGCATAGCCCAAGGTGTCACTGCTGTCAGGTGGAAGGTGTGGGGCCACTAGAATGCAGAGGGGGAGCCACAGAGAGGACAAAGCTCCAACTCAGTTCCCCACTAATCACAGAAAGCGAATGAGAAAAATCTACAGCCTGAGCTGTGGTGTTGGATGGAAGTGGGCAGTGCCAGAGAGAAGCGATGGATCCCCATCACTGGATGGCAGATGCAGAGAGCAGCTTCACACCAGCACCCCTCTAGCCAGGAGTCCTCAGAGATGCAGCTGGTGAGCGAAAAACAAAACCTGGAATTCTCTACTTCTAGAAACTCTCTTTTGAGAAATAAAATGGAAGATACTTTGGAGTTAAACACAGAACATTCGTTACCAACAGCTCCCTGGGCGAGTTGAAGCATATTCCCAGGACCAGGGGAGATCATCTCAGAGGGCAATAGGTGGCAAGAAGACATGAACAGAGACGTCACGTTGGTCAACATGTGAGTAAATCTATACTCCACCGAACGTCAACAACAATCACAGCACTGACTGTGGCAGGGTAGAGCCTCTGTTGTTCAGCTTGTGCTGTTCCATTACTGTGGCCAAAATCTGAGATAAACAGTGTATGAGGAGCAAGATCTGATTTTGGCTCATGGTTCCCACCACTGGTTTCCACCATTGGCTTCCACCACTGGTTTCCACCACTGGTTTCCACCATTGGCTTCCACCATTGGCTTCCACCATGGCTTCCACCATTGGTTTCCACCATTGGCTTCCACCATTGGTTTTCCACCATTGGCTTCACCATTGGCTTCCACCACTGGTTTCCACCATTTGTTCCCACCACTGGTTTCCACTATTAGTTTCCACCATTGGCTTCCACCATTGATTTCCACCATTGGCTTCCACCTTTGGTTGGCTCATTGCTTTGGGGCCTGTGGTGAGGCAGTGCGTCATGGCAGGAGCATGTGGTAGAGGAACCGTCCCACCTTGTGGCAGCCAGGAGGCAGGGGCCAAGGATGGTACACAAGCTTTTGGGGGACATTCCAGACCCAAGCCTAGCACATGAGCATCTTCCCTCTTGGAAGATCACTGTATTAATTTGTGACATTATTTGCATCTGATACTCTTTAGGGATAGCTCTCTGATGACTTAAAAAAACTACATCACAGTTTCAAAAAGTATTTTAGCTATTTTATACAATTCATTTTCTTTGTAGTTTTTATATATATAAAAGTTTTCCTTTTTGGAAAATCTCATTATCTGGCCTCTGCCCCCAGCATCATCTTGGGTCAGTCAGTGTCTGCGTGCTCTGCTCCAGTCGTACTTTAAAAGTGCTCAGCGCTTTCCTGCCTCTGGGTCTTTGCACATATAACCCATTTTATTTTTAATTTAGTGTTAATTTTTTATTAAAGCTTCATCATCATACATAGTAGTTGGGTTCATCCCAACAAACTCATACATACATGGAAATCGATTTCAGCTCCTGATCCTCCCTTTTCCCTCCCGTTCTCCCTACCCTCTCCCATTCTCCTTCCTCAACTAGACTTTCTTTTGCTGTGTTTCTATTAATTTGTATTTGATTAGTTCTTTATGTAATCTTAGCCTTCCTTTCCATTCTCTTTTATTTTACACTAGCTTCTGCATATGAGAGAAAATGTTTGATCTTTGAATTTCTGTGTTTGGCTCATTTCACTTGGCATGATATTCTCCATTTCCATCCATTTACTGGAAAATGCCATAACTGCATTCCTTTCCTGGTATATATACAATTTCTTCATTCTTCTGGTGACAGGCATCTGGGTTGATTTCATCATTTAGCTATTGTGAATTGAGCTGCTGTAAACATTGGTGTGGCCGTGTCTCTGTCGTATGCTGATTGTCGATCTTTTGGGAAGATATCGAGGAGTGGGATAGCTGGGTTATGTGTGGTTCCATCCGTAGTGTTTTGAGGAATCTCCATGCCTCTTTCCAGAGTTAACCCCTTATCTTGTATGCTGTACTGTCACAGCTCACGTGAGAACCCCACCTGAACACTCTGTCATCATTGCTAGCGTTTCTCCCTTGTGACCCCAGCCACTGCTTTGTGCTGCGCAGGTTTGATCTCTCTTGCATTGGCTTCTACCTGACCTGTCCTGTCTGTCTGTTATCAGGTATCTTTTCTTCCTTCCTTCCTATGGACTTTGGTTTTTCACTGCTGTCTCCTCAGCTCTAGAAAGTGCATGGCACAGAGCAGGTTCTCCAAAAATACTGTTAATAGAGTCGTAAACTAAGTTTTTTTTTCTCTAATGAGGCAAAAAGTAGAAATACTTATAGAAAAGTTTGCATATGAATTTTGGCCAGTGTCAAAAAGTTTCCCGGCTAATGGACCTCTGCATTTTTATCTGTCTGAGAGGGACAGCTCCCAGCCCTGGAAGGTCCTCTTCCCCATCCCCACCTTCTTTAGCTGTATCTTGATGTTGACCTCTCATATTGGAGGTAGGGCACTCACCTGCTCAGGCTGCCTTAGAGCCCTGGCCTGGGGTAGGCCAAGATTCCTGTGAACCTTTTCTATTAAAACTTGCAACTTCAATGGTATTTACTGAACATCCAAAGTGGCGTGTACTTCTGTCTGACCCCACCCCAGCCTGATGAAGACCTGTGGTTTGGTGTCCTCCCACGTCTATAAGAAAGGGTGCCCTGGGGAATTGTCCAGTGCTGCTGCTTCTAAGGAAATGACGAGGTCATTTACAACCTTGTCCCTCAGAAGCAGCTTGGAAACCTCTGCCTGCCCCTGCCAGCAATGCAAGACTGTGCAAAGTAGCCGGCTGGAGTCCGGCTGGCCGGGAAAGCAGGCAGGGGAAGGGACCTTCCTCCTCACCCCACGAAGCACCTCCACAGGGCGCGCCTCAGAATGCTGGGAATCTTCTCTAAAAACATGGGCTAGAGTCCCAAGCAAGGTAGGAAGGCTCTGACTGAGGCGGGTCCCCCACTGCGGTGCTTAGAACTGTAGACGTGCTGCGACTGCTTAGGGCTCTCAGGAGGGTGAGCGGAGTTGGTATGTCCCAAATCTGTACGGCAGCTATTTGCTGAGCCTCTTCAGGGCCAGGGCTCTTGCAGCACTCTGGGTTTCACTGAGTTGGGTTTAGACAATCCTTATGAAAAACAAAAAAAAAAAAGGTTCAGAATAGCTTCCGTCAGCCGTTCCTTCAACATGTAATTAGAGTGTGGAGCCAATGGTCTCCCTCAGCTTGTGACACTTGCAAACCCGTCTCATTGGCATACGGCAGATATTCACCTTTCAATTCTCTAGCCCAAGGGCCGGATCTAGCCCACTGCCTGTTTTTAGGAGCACAGCTATGCTCCTTTGTCCCTGCTACTTTCCTACGGTGACAAAGCTGAGCAATTGTAGTAGAAACTGTGGACCACAAAACCTCAAGTACTAGCTTGTCATTTTTTAATTTTTTTTAATGCTGAGGATTGAACTCAGAGGCGCTTCACCACTGAGCCACATCCCCAGCCCCTTTTATTTTTATTTATTTTTAAATTTTGAGACAGGGTCTTGCTAAGTTACTTAGGGCTTCACTGATATGTTGAGGCTGGTCTTGAATTTGTGGTCCTCCTGCCTCAGCCTCCTGAGCCCTAGGGATCATCATGCCAGGGTACTAGCTATTTCTTTACAAAAAGTGATTCCCAGACCCATAAGAGGTAGATCTAGACTCAAACCCAGGATTGTTTGATACCTCTCAAAGCTCGTTAGGGTTCAGCAGTTATGGCAGAATAGATGACTGGTACCTCTGAGAGAGGCCAGGTCTCTCTCATCAGCAAAGGCAGATGAGGCCAGCACGGCCCCATGAAGTGAACCCTCAGGGAGACAAATGTGCTTGGGACGGTTCCTGCTTCCTGTCATTCTCCTAAGCCCTCTCTGGTGCTTAAGATGCATATGACTTCCAGTTTGGTTTTAGCGTTAATCACTATTGCAATGACTTTCTGGTTTTAGTATTTATCAAAATCACTCATGTGTGCTTCCTTTGCACCAGAGATTTCTGTTCTAGAAACATAGTTAAAGATCTATCTCCCAGTTTATATAAGAGGAAAGATGTGCGTTAACATTATGATTGTTGTCTAATCATAATGTAAGCACGGAAGGTTGATTAAATAAAAAGTAGTTAATCCATATTCTGGAATCTGATGCGGTTGTTGGAAAGAATGGGGAGGATGGTAGTATCACTGAAGGAAAGGCAAAAATTTTGCCTCTGCTCTCTCAGAGCCTCTGGCTGGGCCTGAGAATTGAATTGATATAAAGCAGATCGACAGGAATAAAGCACACACATTTATATAAGGGTTACATGACATGGTGGCCTTATAAGGAAACGAGGACCCAAGGAGGTGGCAACACCCAGACGTGCTTATGCTAGGGTGAGAAAATGGAGATCAGCGTGGAAAATCAAACTAAGTGGGGAGACAAAGGCAGGGAGGAATTATTCTAAGGAAGCCTGATTGCACATGATGCTCGGGCCCTGAGTTCCTGTGGAAGAATGCCTCTTTTCTTTTGGTACAGGGAGGGCATCTTTCACAGGGGAGTTTTTAATCTCCTGTTTTGAAGAAGAAAAGGGGGAGATTGGGTAGCCCTTCTTGATCTGCTGTTTTCAAAGTCGTCTTGTTCAAAACGATCCTTTACCTCAGTGGTATTTTTTGGGGTTGCATATTATGCCACATTTCATCACTGCTGTAAGAACATCCCAAGGGTTGTTCATAACTAAAAAAATAAGGGCAGAAGCAGGGACTGTTTGTGTGAAGAGAATGACGGATGGACACGCATGCCCGAAGAGGGCGCACATGGAGTTATTTATACGGGTAGGCAGGCTTGGAGGAGGAGGGCATCTTTCCTTTTGATACCAATTTTAGACCATTTGCACATTTTATTTTAATGCTAAAAGCTGGTTTTGCATATTGAACCAGGATGGGCCACATGGGGTGGGCATTTCCTACGATGGCCCTAACCTTGATGGGCAGCACTCTTCCCCACCACCTGGGCTTCCCGAGATCCTTCTCAAGGCCAGGTTTCAGCACTTGCCTGGAATGAGCCCTGCAGAGCAACCGAGTATGCTGCCACCTGAGATTACTGTCCCCTGTTCTGGCCCAGAGTCATGTCCTTACACTGCTGCTCAGCTTTCGGTGACACTGAGTGAGCCCCTTCTGCAGGCCAGGCCCATTTCCTGCAACCGGCTGGTTCCTGCGCTGGCTTTCACTCTGACACCTGCACAGGCCTGCTGGTGCATTGCCCCAAAACTTCGTTCAGTGTTTCCTGACCCACGGTCCTGGGAACGCTGTTGCACAAGAGGTCTGTGCGACGCGGTTTAGCACACGCCGGCGCAGTGTTCATGGGCGCTGCTGTCTATGTCCCTCCTGCCAGATGATCTGGACCTTTGCCCAAGAGAGAAGCTGTTGAATTTGTCAGCATGTTGCACATTTTCAGATCTCCTTGTGAGCAGAAGACATGGACTTCTTTAAAACAAAACAAAACATGGAAATGCTTTGGTATAGAATCAGTCCCCTGGTGCAGGGCGGGACACTGGCTTTCAATTCATCTGCATCCTTCCCGTGGAAAAGGAGAGTGAGAAGCTCAGCTCTGGGTCCCAGCCTTGCCCAGGGACAGGCACCTCAGTGAGGCACAGGGTCAGCAGTAGCAGATCGCCAGAGGCCGTGTCTAGTGCTCCAACTTGGGGAAATAATTCAAAGTGAGTGTTGCCTTGCCAGTCTGGGTAGAAAGCCCTGCGTTCTCCTTTTGGGTGATATCCAGGTTTCTCTTTCTTTTCCATAAGAGGAAGCTTTGCTCCTTCGCTGACGGTGAAGGTAAGGAGAGGTAAACCCGTCTCCTTACAGCACACAAAATTCCCAATATTCATTTGAAGACAAAGACAATTATTTGAATAAAGTGAATAAATAAATATTTTAACCGATGCCCCAAAGACTTTACCTGCTGATAAATATTTAGTGTTCGTTTAATGATTAGGCTGCATCTGGTTTCTCTTTTGAGATCTGGGCTTTCATAGTCAATAATGTCTTTGACATTTGCTTCCTGTTAGAGATAATGGCCTCATGGCTGAGCCACATCCAGCCCTGTCCCTGGGCGTCTGCCACAGGTCAGTGCCACCATAGAATCACTCAGCAGGGTGAGAGAGCGTGGAGTGTGTTGAGGACCAAGTTCCAGCAAGACCTTGGCTTGTCCTTGGGCCTCCAGCAAATGAGTCAGCTCTACTGGGGTTTGGCTCCTTCTAGAAGCTTGGGTTTCCTTGTTCTTCTCTTGAAGGGTTATTTTTGAGGATTGGTGTCTGTGATGTGTGTGAAAGCACCCGGAAGAGTACCTGCATGTAGCATTAGGAATAGTAGGTCCACGATTTCTCATTGTCTTTCTTTTTTCTTTTTAAGAGAGAGGGACCGTGAGAGAGAGAGAGAATCAGTTTTATTTTTATGTTTTTCATGTAGCTTTTGATCAGTGCTCTGAGACTTCATTGCGTACGTGGTGCTGGGGTTTGAACTTGTGTACTTGTGCATGCCAGGCAAGTGCTGTAACTGCTGAGCCACTGCTCCAGCCCCTCACTGTCTTTTTTTTTTTTTATCCCCCATACACGTCCACCTAAGTGCCCAGTGACAAGCAGTATCCTCCACCCCTCTTGTCCTAGGCACCAAGGAAAAGTGGAAGGGCCATAGAGTAATGGGGCCAAGATCCTCACAGGGTCCCCCAGCAAAGTCCTCCTGACTCTCCTGCTTTCTTCCTCCCTCCTC